>CANUEP010031180.1:0-58824 GCA_947857235.1 Jatropha podagrica | reverse complement strand
GCTGTATATGATTGGTATATAGGGTCTTGGCTTTGGTCCACACCTTACAACAGGTTTTGCAGGATTGAAATAAGGGAAGCAACTTAGGCTCAAGAGAATGCCATAACAAACTACACAATTGTGCATCAATTTTAGACCATGCTGTCCTATTTTTTTCAGAAATATCAACAGCTGTTTTACTCAAATGATCATCATACCCTTGTCCCATAAACCATAATTCAACAAAAGACGACCAAGAAACATAATTGGTATTGCCTAGAAGCTTCACAGTAGTGATAATAGGTGGATTAGAGAAGAGTGGTTTAATTAGAGTACTGTTAGTCTTCTTTTTTTTTTTTTTTAATTCGGGAGAAGGTTTTGTACCTGAATAGGGATAAAAAAAGGGTTGTGAATACCTTAAGAGAGAGAGAGAGAGAGAGAGATAGTGCAGGGGGTGACCAGAAAAGTGATGGCCGAACTCAGGCGAACCGGTCAGAGGTGGCTGTTGAAGGAGAGGTCGTCGAAAAGGGGCTCACGCGCCGGCACGTGTGACAGAGACAGAAACCTTGTGGCGGCACGTGGCGGTCGACGGCGAGGTTTCCGACGACGAAATTTCGGGTCCTGGGTTGCCGGAAGCTAGGGAATTGATCTCCGGTGGCTGTGAGATCCAACTCCTTCGGAATATTGATGATTTTAAGGCGGCAGTAAGATTGCCGTAACAGGTCAGAACTGAAGTTGGGTTTTTTTGTGTGGAAATAGGAGAATTTGTAGAAATAAGGAGAGGAAAAATAATCAGACCATTATAGGCTCTGATACCATGTGAAAGAGAGAAGAAGAAGTTTTGAAACAAGTAATTGGCTTGATAAATTTTCATATACGGTTTAAGATATATATATATATATATATATATATATATATATATATATATATATACAAAAAATAGTTCTAAAAAGGAAAATAATCTCCTAATATCTCTTAATAATCTCCTAGTATCCTTTTAATATATGCACAATCTACCCCAATAATTATAAGATTCTATCAAGAAGTAAGTTAGGCCTGGTCCATTTTATTAACATGGTATCAAAACTTACTCTTCTTTGATTAGTTGGTCCAAGCCCAAAGAAGTTCAAATTACTCGTATTTCATTTCAATGGATTCTAAGTTCTTCTCAATTATTCACTTGTACCCAAATTAGATGATAATCAGAACATGTTCAACCGGATTCAATTATCCCTTAGTTCATCGGTGTTTCTGTTGCTTTTAGAATTTGGGCTTTCATCTAGATATTCAACCCCAACGAGGCCTGTTCAAGTTCCTTTTCAAGGAAGAAGCACGATTCAACTTTAGAGAGAGGATTTCAAATTTCAAGCATAAATTGGATGTCTAGTCTTGGTTGCACGTGAGAGGGAGTAAATGAATCCCACACTAAATAAATGTCACATCCATGAAAGGCATATAAAGATGGAAAACTAGCTAATTTGATTAGTACCAATCTTTTAGCATTGGTATACATAAATTTCACTTTACGGGCTCTAACCTCTTATCCAATTATTCACCTCTACCCAAATTATAATAAATTGGGCTTCCGATTTTAAGCTAAGGAATTGTTGTGACATGTAAGATGCATTAAAAATTATGTGTCTGTTGTGAACTGTTGGCTTCATTGTTTTAAGGGCATTTTTTATTCTTTGGCGTTTTTTATTCTTTTGGAAACTTGCATGAGAGGATGTCATTGGCTGGTGTATATGCTATTGTTCCCATGACAGCCAATGGAAATGCCAGAATGATGTGACCTTGCAGCATTGTGTTATACCCATTCTGCAAGTTGACATAGAGATCTTCACTACTTCTATCCTCCAGTGGCCATGTTTACATACTACATCTATGCAATTATATTAGAACACTTATTAAATGCATCCTTGCCTTTTAACCTTTTCCCTTGAATTATTAAATGCTTTGTGACTTTGCTATCAAGTTTTAGTCCTTTTCCATTTCTCTCATCTGTTCTTTCTTCTTTTCCACTGTTGTGTACCTTGCAGAGGAACAAACGAGATTTCTTTATTTTTTTATGCTTGGGGACTTTGACATCATTCCTTGGTGCTGCCATTACAGTTCAAAGTATGTTTCTTGATGAAAAAAATCTTATTCCCACTTCAGAAATAATCAATCTTCAATTACCCATGCTAGGATATATCTTACTTGTCGTTTCATTTTAGAGCGTGCTTATTCTTCTCATCCTTTTCTTTGGCTGTGGCAGGGATTTGGACTGCTGTGCAGTTACTGCATACAGAAAGATGGATGCATTATGTGGTAGTTCAACATCCTGGTGTTGTTGCCTTTTTGGTATTGGATATGATTATTTTCGTTGCTGCAACAACTTTAACAACTGCACAAGCATCACAGGTAATTGATGAAAAAAATGTTGTGTTCAGTTTGAAGTTTCAATGTTAGCATACTGTTCTATGTTGCTGCTATTTCTTGGCCTGTAGTATGTCATTTTTAGCTTATTAGATGCCATAACAGCCTGGATGATTGTTTTTGTGGATACTATCAATTAGTTCAGTAAGGGTTTTTCAAGACCTTTCCTGGTGGAAAGAAAGTGAAAAACTGAATTTTGCACTGTATTAAATTGGTGTGGTAAAAGTTCAGCGTTAATGGATCTTTTTAAAACATCTTGTACAGATTGCTCGGAACATCACCACTAACGAACTTGCAAATGCCATTCGATATGGGTATCTGCGTGGTCCGGATGGACGATTTCGAAATCCATATAACCATGGATGCCGAAAGAATTGTGCAGATTTCATCATCCAGGGCTACACAGATGATGATGAAATTGCTTGGCCGCCGTTACAGCAGGTTGCCAGCTAGAACTAATGCAAGCGAAAATTCTGCTTTTTGCTAGGTGAAATGACCTTTGCAACTTGCCAAGACCCATGTAGTTTTGTGCATATCTAAATTCATGTTCATATGTAAACTTTGTTCATATAGGTAACACAATGATCATTCTATGTACATTCAATGGCATGAAATAGAAATACATACGAAGATATTCAATTTTCCTCCTTTTTTCATGTTGTATCGATTATTAAGAATTGTGGAAATGATGTATTCCCATCTTTAACAGGAGCTATCCAACAACGCACCTATGAATTGCAGTGATTTGTGTAGTGAATGAAAATTTTTTATTCAACTTAAAATGGAAATTTCTACAAATTTTTTATATTATTGGTGGAATACAATAACCCTTGTATGTTGCATGGACTGAATCCATCCTAGAATTTCTCTTTCGGAGATTAGATTGAAATTAACTCAGAATTTCTCTTTAGGAGTTCTAACATACATAAACATTCATGGATTGACACTCAACAGATCTTTAGTTGTGAAAACTGGTTCGAGTTTGAGTCAATCTTGAGCAAGTGGTCACAGAAATATGAAAATAATTTTTTATGCAATAACTGATTCGCAAATATTACAGTTTTACTACAACTTCAAACCGGAATCTGATTCTAAATTTTATCGTAAATAGTTTGGTTACAACATGAGGTAACAAACCTCTTGAACATAATGAGAAGACTGATCAACCCGTACAATTTATTGAGCTATCTGCAAATGATAAGCCCCTGCTATCAACTCTTTCTTGGCAGCTAGGTATACAATACAATATGCTACTCTGTTGATCTAAAATGAATTAATGTTCAAATTCAGGGGAAAATGGTCAGAGATTGGAAATTTGAATCATGAGATAAATACAAGTTGAAAATAACTCAGAGATGGCGAAAATGTCAGCTCTGTTGGATTCCACTGGGCCAAGTCTGATTCTTCACAGGGCTAAGAATTGCTTCAATCTCAGCCAGAGTTTGTTGATCCTTCCCAAATGTAGCGAGTTCGATGGCAGCAGTAACATTCTCCTCAACCTGATCATCATATAACTTTGTATATCAAACAGGCCACAATACAAGCTCAGCCATAAAAGGTTACCTGTCCTTTATAAGTAATATAAAATATTTGCTTAAGATAATCCTCAGGCATAAAACACAATTGCCTTTTGGCAGTTACCCTTAACTGGGATGCCCAAGGTATTCACATAGACTTTCACCTTCATTATCCAAGACACGTTAAACATCAGAAATTATAACAGTGCATGTAAAAATTGGTACTATTTCAATTGGGTAGCTGCTGTTCAGTTTGCAAAAACTAAGTGATTTCCTGAGATATTACAGTGCCACACGACAAATTGCCACAGTTACAAGATCTACATGAGGAGAAAGTTTGATACTTATAAGAATGCAACCTTGGCTTTGTAAGAAAAGGTTGAACCCAAGTAGTGGAGTGTTAGAGAAATTGAAACAAAATTGATGTTAATGCTATATATCAAAGAAATTTGGCAATACAGTAAATTATGAACAAGTACCTGTCTAACAGAGTTCATGCCAACTAGCACTGTAGATATATCCTTGTTTGACAAACTGTATTGCATGGCTAACTTTGAAATATTCTTCCCCTTCTCTTTACAATAGGCAGCAGCAGCTTGGCACGCAGACTTGGAGAAAATAGACACCCAGTCAAGATTAGTTAAATTTGACAAAGGAATTCATATTCAAGTGAGAAAGACTGAGTGAATCTTCAGTATCTTGAATATTAGATATATATGACATGGCAGGCCTTCTGCAGACGGGACATAAGTAATCATGCCATTCTTTGAATCGACCTGGTTCAATGGTCCAGGTAGAAACTGTTGATTAATAGAGTAAATATGCACTTTGGTAAGTGCTTATATAGGCCAAGTCTATGTGTTGTTCAATATGTATCTATAGAAAATGCAATTCAGTATGCAACAGTTCTTCATCGTATCAAAAGACAGTGCCCAAGTTTAGGTGCCTTCTGAATAATCCCATTACAAGGAGGGGTATTGTCAGGTAGACAGTTATCATCATCTTAAATTCAATGTTCATGATCACAATTTCCCTTTCCTCTATTGCACCAAGGAAGCTCTAAGATCGATCATCACATAACAGCAGCCTGAAAGAACTTTGCGTGTAACATTGGTGGATAAGCATTTGCTCATAGAGAGAGTGGGTGGTGGGAGCATTATCGCATGCATGTACAGATGCATGGCCTACTATATTTATGGGGCCGCACAGACATATAAACACATCTTTTGTTGGAATAAAGCCTAACCAGACGTTTTGCAGGCAATTATGTTATTGAGTATTATGCTGACAACTATGGAACTGACATGGAAAGAAAAGTTGTAGATCATTTCAGGGGAATAAGATATACCTTTAGTTCAGGAGGAGCTGACTAAGAAAATAAAAGAAAGAAAAAATTGTAGATCATTTCAGGGGGATAAGGTATACCTTTAGTTCAGGAGAAGCTGGGTGCCACTCTGGAGGGCCACTCTCTGTAAGAAGCCCCATTGCAAGTGGAGAAGCGCTAATTATCCCAACCCCTTTGCTCTTCAAGTAAGGCAGTATATCCAACAGCGTTGAATCATTAATACTGTAGTGACAATATGATAGAATCACATCAACTGTGCCAGGAGGCACCCGATCGAGCACATAAGTAAAAATTCCTAATGGGAGTCCAGTTATACCAATAAATCGAATCTTCCCTACTTCCTTTAGTTTCTGAAGTGCGGGAATTGTCTCATTCACAATCTATCATTCAAACCAAGATCAGAGAATCATAATAGTATTCCAAGATATAAAATTACCAGATGGCACATAAATTTTAGTCAATAACCTGATCAAGAGACCCAAATTCAATGTCATGGCACTGGAGTATATCAACATAGTCCAACTGCAGCCTCTCCAAACTCTCATCAATGCTTCTAGTCACTCTTTCAGCACTAAAATCAAAGCCCTCAGCATACCGCCCACACTTTGTTGACACAATATATTCGTTTCTAGGAGCTCCTAGGGCTTTAAGTGCCTTACCAAGCATCTTCTCAGACAATGTTCCTCCATAATACCTTAAAATAGCAACAAGAAATTACTAAAAGAACTGGGCAACAACAAAAACTACAAATTAGGTGAATTCATAAAGATACAGTTGATATAGACACAATAAACCTGGCAAATAAAACATAGTATCACTTTCCAAATTTACAATCCAGACTTCAAAATTCTAGTAAGTCTCGACGGAGAAGTTATTAAAAGTCCCGAATTCCCAAAAACATTCCTCCAGATAGATAATTGAACACCCAAAAAAACAAGATACAAACTTTATAACAAAAATGAAAACTTTCCTTTGATTTTCCACAGTAAATCAAGAATAAGAAGATGCACTCAATATATAAGGAGAAAGAGGACATACGGAGAAGTGTCAAAAAAATTGATGCCTCGGTTAAAGGCCTGACGCACGGAGGCGATGGCATCATTCTCAGAGACAGGGCCGAAGACTTTGCCAAGAGGGGAAGCTCCGAAACCCACGCAGCTAAGCTTGAGGCCCGTATTTCCTAAGGGTCGGAGCTCCAAGTTTGGATGGGGAGATGCCATGGGAAGCGTGGGAGTGAGGTAAAGGCTGCAAATCTATAGCAGACAAACTGCTTACTAATGACGAGATGCGTATTCAAGAAAAATGATGATAATTTTACTTGAATTTAAAAAATACTTTTCTCAAAAAAAAAAAAAAAACTTATTTGTTATAAAATATTAACAAATTTTATAATATTGATGATTCCATCCATTATTCATAAACATCTCTTTATAAAGCAATATATAATTTTATAAAGTATTTAATAATACTTTAAAATAATGCAACTACTATTTATTATTTTATAAATATCAACTTTTACAGTCATATATTACAATATATTTGAAATTACTATAAAATATTAATAAATATAACTGTAACCATCAATTTTTCTAGAAGGATAGAACTAAAAATTTCATTAATTGAAAATTATATATTGATATGAAGTACATATCAATATATTTCTATAATTTTGTATAAAAATCTATTAATAAACTATTTATATAAAAAAATATATAATATTGACGGAGCATAATATTTGTGCCATAAGCGATCATTTGCTCCATTTGGTGGCTATTCACCGTTCAATTCTATAGTTTTTTACAAATTCAATTTGATTACTTCCAAACTTTTTATTTCTATTGGAAATGAGATAATAAAATATGATAGATAAAATTATTATAATGGTGATAACAATAATTTAAAATTAAATATGATATCAAAAACTTAAAATAAGGGCAATAATAATTTAGAATTAAATTTGAGAATGAAATTATAAAATATCAGCAACAATAAATTTCAATATTTAAGCGATAATAACTTAGAATTGGAAAAAAAATATAAAGATTGTTTGTAAAAAAAAAAAAGTAAGGGTGACTACCGTAACTAACCTTGGAACAGAAAAAAAAATTTATAGGTTTTAGGTTTTGAGAGGAAGATCCAATAGTATTTTTAACTTTATTAGTAACTATTATTTTATGATTCAATAATTTAAAAAAAAAATGTACAAAAGTATTAAAATACATTGATAATTGAAGCTACTATTTTGTAGACGGTAACATTTGGAAAAAAAAAAAAAGAGTAAATGTGAATTTAGTTTTTAAATTTATTTAACAAGATAAAAAATACTTTTTTAACATATGAAATTATTTAAAATAATTAAAAATATTAAATTTAATATTTTACATCAATTTAATCTTTAAAATTATTTTAAATAATTAAAAAAAATCATATTTGATATTTTGAATAAATTTAACTTTTAATTCTTTACTGCATTTATAGTGAAAAAAATCATTATATTGACATTTATATAAAATTGTAGTTGAGATCAAATTTTCGAATTTATTAAAAAAATTAATTAATTATAAAATATAAGAAAATGATATATGAAGTATATTGTATTTTTTTTTATCTTGATGGTTTTGAGCTTGCAAATATGTATTAATTTAAATATTTTGAAATTAATCTCTATTGCTGGGTTATTAATTTAAAATTATAATGCATGTTTATACATTTATTATATAGTATAAGAAATGATGTTTTTATAGATATTAAATTTATACATTGAAAAAGTTTGATTTTAGTGTAGAACAAAAATAAAATATATTAAATTAAATCAATTATTAATTTATAAAATCAAAATAAGTTCAAGGGTTAAATTAACTTAAAAAGTGAAATAGAATATTTTTACTCATTTTATACAAGTTTGATGACTAAATTGATTTAAAAAATTAAATTTATTTTTTTATATTAAATAAATTCAGGGAATAAATTTATATTTATTTAAAAAAAATCATTTTTTACAAAATATTGACAAGGAACTTATTATTTTGTAATTTGATAATTTTATAAAAAAATAAAAAGCATTACAAAATATTGATTAGCAGATTATTATTTTATAATTTGGCCATTTTACAGAAAGACAACTATATTGAAATATTATAAAATACTTACAATTGGAAATCATGTAGTAAATTATTAAATTATTGTTTTAGCTAATTGTTTTTCAATAACTAAATTTTATCTTTTTAATTTTATTTCAACGAGTGATTCATTGAGATCGCAAAATTTAATTAAAATAGTAGGTGAATTTTAACATGGGATGTAAAAAAATAAATAGCATGATCTTAATTATAATAATATATTTTATATAATAATGAGTTAAAATGTTATTAAAAAATATAATATAATTATAATTTACTAATATTTAGGTTGATGTTAATTAGTTTTGGTCAAAAAGTTTCGAATATACGTACACATCATGGCCTGGGTCATCGGCTGTAATCAAGAGCCAACGTCTTAATGGTTTGGCTTGGCAGACCGCACCGCACCGCACCGGCACGGACTCCAAACGAACAGGTGGGGTAATCCTATTGGCTTTTATATCCAACACATTCACCAAAAGTCAAAGGAGACTTTCCCAATTGAACCAAACCAACCACAAAAAATGAAATGATTTCATTTGGATTGATGATGTGTTGACACGTACCAATTCACATGTTCTAAAACTGTGTTAATCATTTACTAATTGCCTCTATTATTGAAAATTAATTTGCCCATATAGAATGCAGCAAATATTAATTTATGGGGTTTGCAAGTTTGATCGAGACCATTTTGAGGGACCACCATTTTTTTTAATGTTTATCTCTAGTAATTATATACCAAAATATCTCTTTTCTTTCTTTGAAAATCATATATATATATATATAATCTAAGTTATAGTACATAAGAAATAATGCAATTTGGCTTAAAAATGATTTTTTTTTCATTGATAATTGAATTTTCAAGCGTGAGATATAATCTAAATCGTCAATTAAACTAAATCTAATGCCTAGATCATTTTTTGAATATTAAAAAAAAGAGATTCGAATCTAAATATATTGCATGTCACATGTATATTTACCATTAGATTATGCTATACTAACGACTCATAGTTGGTTTCTGATCAGCAGAATCTTTGAATGAAAATTTCAATTCTAATTTGGTAATGTAACATCCAAGTCTTAAAAAAAATAAACAAAAAGAACGATTATTGTATGTCAGCAAAAACGACCTACTAATATTAATATATATCCTTATCCTATTTAATTTAATATTTCAAAGTATTAATCTGTTTACAACCCATAATCATTATTATTTTTTCTCAAAAAAGAAAAATCATTATTATCAACAAATTCTATTGCCATTTCACATCACTGACCCGTGAGAGAGAGAGAGAGACTATTACCAATATGAAAGGCCATTATAAAGAAAGGAACAAGTGTAGAAACTAGGAGTTCTCTCCTGCTTTGGTGGAGATTTGACAAAGAAAGCTCTCTTTTGGCCATTCTTGTAAAGGTAAGAAGGAATGCATTAATTCTACTTTGTACTTGGCGCATGTAATTCTTGGGTTTTTGGATTGAAATTCTATTGTTCTGTGTATATATTATATACATCATTTGTGTTTTCTGAGTACCTTAATTATTGTTTGGTCAGGAGTTTAATCAACTTTTTTCTATATTGGTTTTGCTTAATCATGTTAATTATTATATATGTAAACGAATTTTAGTTAATTAGGATAATTAATGATGTTTAACTTTTTGCCAACAGGCTCTCTTATAGGTTGTTGGAAAGAAGCTTTGTCTCCAATGGAGATGTCTTCCATAAGTGGGTTAAGTGAACTTGTAAGTAATGACACTTCTCAGCTTCCAAGTCCATCTTCTTCTTCATTAATTAGGTTTTGATTAGTGTTCTAAACTTATTACCTTATAATCCTAAAAGAAAACTCTAAACTTAAACATGATTGACATGCATTTGTTATTTATGGGTGTGGAAAATTTGGTAATTAGCTTGATTTTCTGATCACTAATTCTCTAATTATATTGTGTTTTTGGAGTAAATTGTAAAAAACTTCTTTTGACTTTCAGATTAAGAGGCTTCTTCAGTAATTTTTGAGTATGTTGCTGTATATAATGACTAAAATTGTGAAAATTAATTAATTTTAATTTTATAGGAAATGGAGGAACCCAGCTTCATAGAGCAATGGCCCATGAACTCCATTGATGATTTGAGCTTATTACCTCTTGCAGCTGCATTTGGAGAGAACTACATGCAGTATTCTTTGATCAATAACCTAAAAATCCCTATGGACACTTCTTCTTCTTCTACTACAGCCATTGTTAGACCTACAAAGCAACTCAAACCAAATCCACTTCATAGTTTTCCAAACCAACAACCTTCTTTTTCTCCTAATAACATTGTTTCTTTTGCCAATTCCAATCAACTAATGGGATCCATAGTTAAGCCTAAGGAGGAGGCTGTGTATCCTAAGAGCATCAATAACACTACTCTCCCTTCTGATCTGTTCATTCCTCAAGGTTCTATTATGAACCAAAATTATACGTTCAAGGCTTGTCAAGGAGCTAAGAGGATCAACAATGGTAGACTTTCTCAAAGCCAAGATCATATTATAGCAGAAAGAAAGCGGCGAGAGAAGCTTAGTCAAAGATTTATAGCTCTGTCTGCTATAGTTCCTGGTCTCAAGAAGGTAATATGAACATCATCTTGCATTGTTTTAAAATTATTAATTTGATTTACAGATTGTGTTAATATGAACACTATGTCGTGTTCTTGCAGATGGACAAGGCTTCTGTTCTTGGAGATGCTATAAAGTACTTGAAACAATTGGAAGAGAGAGTTAAGACACTTGAGGAGGAAACAAAGAAAAAAACCATGGAATCTGTAGTTATTGTGAAGAAATCTCAACTGCTTTTTTGTGAGGATGATAGTTCTTCCTCAGATGAGAGTTTCTCCAAAGGTCCATTTGATGAATCTTTACCAGAAATAGAAGCAAGAATTTGTGACAAACATGTTCTTATAAGAATCCATTGTGAGAGAAGGAAAGGAGTTCTGGAGAAAACTATAGCCGAAGTTGAGAAACTCCACCTTAATATCACCAATAGTAGTGTTCTTACTTTTGGGACTTCTGCTCTTGATGTTACTATCATTGCTCAGGTAATTTTTTTTCTTTTTTTTCTTCTCAAGTTGGTTCCGATCAGGTTCTACTCAACAATAGTAACAGCAACAATCAATCCTTATGAACATTTAATCTTTTACAGATGGATAGTGAATATGAGATGGCAGTGAAGGATCTTGTGAAAAATCTACACTCAGCTTTCAAGTTTTTCATGTGATCAAGAAGCCTCAAAGTTTCGACTCACATATGCAAGGAACAATCTCTTTTTAAAGTTCTGTGCTTCTGCTAGGAACAATCCTTATATCTAGAGTAAGATAAACAGAATCAGTCAAAAGTTACTATTATAAACAAGGCCTGTGATGCCCCACCATTTTAGACCAGTAAAGCTTGTTTTGCTGTGAGACTCATTTTGCAGGAGGATTTTTTAACCAGTCAGTTTTGCATGGTTAAATTGATTACCATGTTCAACACCCACCTGTTTTAAAATAGTAATCTCAAAGCTTGTTTGGGCCTTTTTTTTTTTAATGTTTTTTGTGGGAGGTTGATATATATATATAAAATTCAACTTTCCTTTCCTTTTCTTGGCCACCTAAGGTGGTTGAACAGGGACAAAATGGTTTTTTAGGTGTGTAGACAAACAGGCCTTTGTTGGAGTTTGTTGTTTGGTTTGGTCAATGTTTTAGAGGCATATAGTCTTAAGCCTCTTTTTCTTTGTAATTTCTAATGGTTTGTAGCAATGTGGTTGACATTAATGGAATAATTATTATAGCTTAATAATTCTATGCTTTTTTTTTTTTTTTTTTTTATGCTAAAATTTTTGAAACATAGAATTGATAATTATTCTCTTAGCTCCATTACAATATTTTTGAGGGAAAAAAAGAAAAAAATACAATGTTAAAAACTTGCATGCCATCACACTACACAATATTGTAGAAGACCCATATAATTTTCCAAGCTTTTCATGAAACTTCCTTGTTTTTAATAATTGACAATGTCTTGTACACATTCCAACTACCATCTTGACAAAATTTCAGAATTTGACATTTTTGTGTTAGAAGAATGCCTTTAATCTATGTGATAATAGTAATTAGATGCTTTAAAGACCAGAATAAAGCATAATAATAATAAAAAAAAAATTTGATATTTTCATGATAAGAAGATCAACAATAAGACAAACTCCAACAAAATTCTGGTACAATAATTGCCAACTAGGTGCTTACAAGAGGATAGGCCTATATGTTGAGATTAGTGGGTACTTGATGATGACTTTAAAAAAATTGATAGTCCTAAAAAGAAGAAATTGAAGGACAGTCTATAAAATTTTATTATATCATAAATCAATTAGATGCATTCATTAAATAAAGTTGGTACCAAAGTCTTATATGACTTTGATGCACTTTGTCATTTATACAAATTTTAATTTATAAAAAGGAGTTAGTCCCTACTAAAGATTGTGATCTAGCCATATGGATTATGATTTAGTGTAATATGTATTATTATTTATTAGAATAAGAGAAATATAAGGGATTCAGGGTTTATGGTTATTAGTAGCATATACGGTTAATTTTTTATTAAATATTATTTTAATTTTTAAAAATTAATTCAAATATTATGTTACTAAATACTAAAAGATATCGTACAATTGCATGAATTGGCCACTCATCAACTCCATTCTCATACATTTGAAAAGATATCATACAATTACTAGGTTTAGCTTGATAACCAGAAAAGATATGTAGATGACATAGAAGAGACAACTTATAAAATTATAAAATATCATTTTTGTTTATACAAATTCTAACATTTTAGGCAAATTTCACAAGTTAAGCACAATATTATATAAGAAAAGACAATACTTAGATTAGCAAGATACTTTTAAAGCCACGAGGTCTTAATTGGTTTGATAAGAGCAGATAGTATCTTGTGATATTTAAGATGAATCTAAGTTGGTTTCATCGTACCAATCTGTAAAGAGATCTTTGGACTTTTGACCTTTTGATATAGCCTAAAAATAAAACCGTATAAATCAGAGTGAGTTCCGCCTAATAGGTTAGGCTTGAAATGCTAAACTAATTATATCAAATCCTACCTTGGCAGGATATTTCAGCTAATTAATGGAACATTGGCAATCATACAATTTCTATTTTTCCCTTTCATGGTTTGCTAATGAAGCAAAAAAGAAAAAAATTATGCCTCTGGAAAATAATATTCTGTCAAATGTGGTTTGTTAGAGATTAATATTTTCATACAAAATCGCTTTTTCAGAAAAATAAATTTTTATAAAAATAATTTTAAAAATATTAAATTATCACATTTGAATAAAAATATTTTCTAGATAAAATAATCCAAATTGTTAATATAGTAATTTTTTAAAACATTTATTTTTCATAAAAATTAATTTTCTCACATTTTGAGCACATCAACTAAATATTGGAAGAATTTTACTTTTTCAAATCAAACATTTAAACGTTCTAATATATTGATTTGATATTATGTTTAAATTTTTATTAAAAAATATGTCGAAAATATTAAATAAATATAATCAAAATTTATCTTTAATGTAGAAAAAATAAGATTAATTGTTCTTTGGAAGACACTCTAATAATTAATTAATTAATTAATATATTAATTTTATTTGTTTGTTTGTCTAACAAATTCAATAATCGACATGAATTCATGATGACAATGGATGTTTTGACATATGGTCTCCAATATCCAGACAATAAAATTTATTTTAGACATTGTTATTTCTTAGTTTTTAATTTAAATTTTAATATTTTTCTGTTGAAATGACTTATCTACCCTTCACTATAATTACACACATTAAACGGCATGAACATGATAACATGATTGATATTTTTAGCAATGAAATTCTGCCGCTTGTTTGTTTGGTAGGAAGGAAAGTCTTCATATGCTTTTCTTTTCTCTTTCCCTTCCTTCCATGTTTTAATATAAGACATTTACAATATATTCCAATTGTGGAATTCTTTCTTTCAGAAAGATACAAGTTTTGCAATTTCTTTCTTTAATTTTCTATGTCTAATCTTAATTTTAATTTGGATAACACGTAAATTGATACGAAAATATTTTTACTATTAAAAAAAATTTTATCACGATAATTATACCCGCAATAAAAAAAATATATAATAGTCAAATTTTCACTTCTATGGTATGACAATTTGGCAAATTGTATTGACAAATCTAAAATTATTGCACATCACAATTTAGGTTATTACCATAGATGTATCTATTTATCAAGGTAATTGTCATTGTCAAACTCTCACTTCAAAGAGCATATACAAATTTTTTCTCTTTGTTGTGTTTTTACTTTATGTCCCCTCTCAATTCATTTCAAATTTCAATAGAAAAAAAAAAAAAAAGATTTTACTGTTATAAAGATGGTAATTTTTTTTATTGATACAGAATGTTTATTATTTAACAAATGTTTATAAAAATCTGGTGCAATAGGTTACTCAATCTGCTATCCATTTTTTATCTAAATATTTTCTAATTTTATATTTTTTTTTTCCTTTCATGTCTATCTTGTATTCAGTAATCTATTATATAAAACATATATATTGTATTTTAGTATAAAAATAATTATCTAATATATAAAACAATACATGAACGTGTAATTTGATATATAATTTAAATTTTATTAATGTAAAAATAATTATTTAATATATAGAATAATAGATAAATTAATTAATTTTAAACAATTATTTTATATATATATATAATGACTTGTAATTTGATATTTTTAAGAATTAAATACATATTTTTATGACTAAATATACAATATGAATTATTTTTAAAAATATAAATGAGTTTGAGATAACAATTAAGATTAGTTAAACAATTGGAAATAGCAAAGTATAATTTATATAGATTAATTTATATAATTTGATATTATAAAAGGGTAAAAATTTATAAGACAAGCATTGGAATTATATAATTTAATTTTTAATTAAATAATATTTTATTCAAAGTATATAATACAATTTAAATTACATAGTACATGATAAATATTTTAAAAATAAGAAACTAAAAAATTTAGAATTATTTATTAAAAATTTAAATAATTTATTTGAGTAGATGAATTTGAAATATTAGACAATTATTTGTTTTTCAAATTTTTATGTTTATAGAATTATGTTGTGTTGAAAATAGTATTTTTTTAATTTACATAATTAAATAATTTTTATATTTTAATGATAAAAAACTAAATCCTTTTTTTATATAACCTATCATATCTATAGATAATAAGTCATTTAATCAATTTTAAATTTAATGATTTATGTGTAACTAGTTTAAATTTAATGGTGAATAATAATTCTGCATTGGTACAAATTTTTTCAAATCTATACTCAGTTTTATCCCAATTTTCCAAATTTACAAGTAACCAAGTTGGTACTCAAATTGGATATCCTAGTCTTATTAAAATATTTAATCTTCTATTTTAACCACAACGGTGTCGTGGTGTAGTTGGTTATCACGTCAGTCTAACACACTGAAGGTCTACGGTTCGAGTCCGGGCGACGCCATTTTCTCATTTTGGTAGTTACTTTTTTCGCTTTTGTAAAAATAAAAATAACAGGGTTTATTAAATTGTACATATTCAAATTACAACGGTGTCGTGGTGTAGTTGGTTATCACGTCAGTCTAACACACTGAAGGTCTCCGGTTCAAGTCCGGGCGACGCCATTTTTTCATTTTGGCAGTTACTTTTTCACTATTGTATAAATAAAGACAACGTCACATAATCATATGTGCCTTATCCACAACGGTGTCGTGGTGTAGGTGGTTATGACATTATTCTAACACACTAAAGGTTTTCGGTTTCGAGGCCGACGCCATTTTCTCATTTTGGCAGTTACTTTTTTCACTATTGTAAAAATAAAAACGACGTCGAGTAAGCTATTAAGACATAAATAACTACCGGCGGAAATTTCTCTTGACCCATCATTTCGTCAAAAATTCGTTCCACGTCATCACAACAAATTCCAAGTTCCAGCAAATCGTAACCAATCAGATCTCTCAAACCACATCACATTCTGTCTTCTGAATTCTGAGTGGTTGACCCTGCCACGTCATCATTTCCTTTATAAATCGCAATTGCTAATGCTCCAATAAAATATTGAAAAATCGAATGTTTCAGAAGTTGGTTTTACGATCAAGATCAACGTTGAAGATGTCAGTCTGTTACCTGACCCCTATTTTCATCTTATTTACGAGTATGTCCTTCTGCGATGCTCTTGTCTCGTCGCCGGAGATTAACCCTTCACCTACATATCCCAAAGCCATATCTGTAAGCTTTTCTGAGAAATTATAGATTAATTAAGTTTTGAATTGTGTATGGTATTGTTTAATTTTGATAAATTTTTGAATTGTTTTAGGATTTGAAGGAGGCCATTGTGAAGGGACTAGGGTTTCAAGCGGAAGATTTTAAGGTTTCAGGGTTTGATATTAGAGATGCTTTGGTGGGTCGATCGGTAGCGTATGAGTTCGACATTGAAATAGATAATCAGGTTTTTCCGTTAAAGTTATTAGAGGATGTGAATCGATGGGAATATGTGGATTTGCCTATTTTTAGAGTTGAAAAAGAGGGATTGGTTAGGGCTGGTGATCAGAATGGGTTAGTGCAACAGAAGGTGAAGCCGGATGATGGGTTGCCTGTCCTAGCTCCATTTCAGCTTGCTGGACCTATGGAGATTTGGATTCAAGATGCTAAGGATATGCGTATTAAGTTACCGGTATGTATTATCGTTAGTATTATGCATTATAGAATTTGCCATCATTAGGGAAGTGCATTTTTTTTCCTTTAATTGTTTTGTATTTGAAGTGTTGTTTTGTTTATTGAACATTAAGTGACGCACAATATTGGGTTACAGCTTGGGATTGATGATATTGGAATTGAATAATTGGACAGCAGTGAGAGATAAGTATACTGAATACGTATATTTTCAGTTTATTGTTGCTAAGATTTCATTGGCATTGTCTAAATAATGCGTTGGGTAGGGTAGATAAGTATGAAATCATATTTGGGAAATGTGGAAAGGAGTCCTGATTTTAATATCTGGATCAAATGTTCTATGCAGATTGGCTTTGAAATTAATATTACTGATCTAATTAAGGGTTTATATATTGTGCGGTGAAACTGTATGTCTCTGTTTGTTGAGATGTAATGAAATTTAATATCGTCAAATGCATTTTTAATGTAATGTTTGCTAGAAATACATTTGATTACATTGTATTTGATTAGACTTATCAAACATAGCCTAAAAGTCTTGGGCTTTTAACTAAGTTGGTGCGAGTTGAAGGCTGTCAAAAAAATTTGTTGAAGGGTATATGATGCTTTAGATGATCTTTATTGGTTTTGAAAATTTGATTTTAATGGCGTAGGATCATAACCAGGTAATGACCTTATTTATTGATATTGCAATTTGCATTTTGGAGCTGTTCTCATGTAATTGATGGGAACATCGCACTTTTAGACTGGAGTTTATGCACGAGTTAAATTAGTTGCTTTTGTTCTATCCGTCACTTCAATAATTTGTTTAGATATTCTCTCTCTCACGCACGCCAATGAGAAACGGAATTCAGATTTTTATCTTAAATGGATACAGTTCATTTATTTACCCCGATGGATTTTGTTTATTCTGCAGCATGATGTAGATGCTGGTGTCTTGAAAAAAGTGATATTGGCAGATGGTGCTGTGGTAACAGTCAAGGGTGCCCGATCAGTTAGCCTACGCCACCCAATTGATTTTCCGTTACCCCTGAATCGAACTCAAAATGGTTTTGCTTCTGGTATTCTGGCCCTAGCTGAACATCTCCGTCATGCTTCTTGCATTGAAGGAGCACCACTTCTATCCCTCCGCATAGTTGGCGCTACATCCCTAGCTTCTCCATCATCGTCGACATCGTCTCCCAATAACAGGCTCAAGCTAAAACGCCTTGCCCCAGGCCTGGTGGAGTTATCCAAAAGTGCAAAATCCCAGCCTGTTGATGCACTCTCCCCTGTTAATTTGGATGAAGCCACAGCGGTCTTAACTCCTAAGCATTTCACTACAATGTGGCCTTTTGGCTCTGTGAATGGCTCGAACGCAAATTTGCTAGGTTTTGAGAAATTGCTGGCTTCTGTGTTGGGTCCTAGGGCAAATAAGAAAGGCTCCTTCAAGTTGTTGAAGGCAGATGTGTCAGCTCAGACATTCATGAAGATCGGATTCGGGGTTGAGAAGAAGTTGAAAGAAGGGGATTTTAATTGGCAGAACTTTCCTGAGTGGAGGACAAAGCCCGAGTCTGTCAGGATGCATTTTGAGGTTTTGGCTAAGGTTGATGGCGATAGGGTTGTGCCCGAGAGAGTAATGCAGATTAACCCTGTGGTTGTGGAAGATACTGTAGCATCTAATGTTCTCCAGGGAAATGTGACAGTGTCTACGATACCTACGGTTCACCCGCCATCTAACCCCTTCTCCTTGTAACTTATTTTGCTCTAAGTTACTAGCAAGTGTAAATCGTTTGCTTTTTTTTTTTCCTCAACATATATTTATGATGAGATGTATATTTGTAAACAAAATCAAAATGGTTTTTTTGTTAATGTTCTTGTACTCAACAAATTATTTTTAAAAAAGCCAATTAACTAGTAAAAGAAAATGTTCAAATCTGAACAATTCCACCAACTAAGACTCACCTCTGCTTAAGCTGAAAAAAATGTTTATCAGCTAAAATTTATTCGGAGGATAAAACTGTGAAAAGGTCTACATACAAGAGGATTTCCTGAAACGAACTCAACATGATAATAAGCTTTTCCTCAACATGAAACTATTTCCTGATGAAGGAAGTTCCCTTCTGAATGCTTTCTTCCAACTCTTTCTTCGCCTTTTCTAAGCCAATTCTATTTGAGAGTCATAAGAGGAATAAACAGAACAGTTATTTACTACTACTTTGTTGCCAAATATTAGTAAATATGATAAGAGTTTTTATATGCCTACCTCTCGTACTCGTTCAGAGGGCCAAGTTGATAAATTTCCTCAGCTCCATTTCGACCAAGTCGCACCTTGGATGCGAAGAAAGGAAGCTCTGTCACCTGTCACAAACCATATGCTAGCTTATCAAAAAGACTTAGAAATTATTATGTTGCTCATGAAAAAAAGGTCTTGATAATGTACCTCAGAAGCTACAAATGAGCATTCCACAATGCCAGCATCTCCTCTCAAGCCACGAAGGCAAGCGTCTGCAAATTTTGCAGCTGCATATGCCTGTAAATATCATGTGAGGCTTTTCTTTATTTTCTTCAGCATGGTCATTAATTAGAAACTTTTGGATGATACAATTAAAGTTACAAAATTGATTAAAAAGAGGAAACAAAATTGGCTAACCATTGACAGTGTTGCAGAGCCAGCCCCAGCTTTTGCCTGCAAATGGAATAGAAAACATAGAAGATAACTTTTAAGCAATTCATGGAACTTGTAAATTAGGAAAGGTATACCTAGGAACGATGCATTAGGAAATATAATATAATGAGAGATTATGGACCGAATATATCGCACTTAATGAAAGATCGTAACTATGGCAATCTTGATTAGTAACACCTATTAGTATGGTGATGTACCATCGGCAAACAAAATCTTCTCATATTTAATTTTCAAGTCTTACCTGAACAACTTCTGTTCCACCATCTTGAATTCGTTTTGTCAGATATTCGATTTCTTCTGGGGTGAAGCTGGAGGGAGGCTTAACCTGTAAAGAGAGCATATGTGCCAAATAGTTGGATACTAACATTTAAACATCTAATTAATGTTGAGTTGACATTTGGCAAATAATCTCCATTACCTGTGACAAAAGAGGTAAAATTGTAACTCCTGCATGACCTCCAACAACTGGAACATCAACTTCCCTAGGATCAAGTCCCAGAACTTCTGCCTGTAACCATGACACTGAATTAGGAATATTTGACCATATTCTTACCTTGCAAATCACTGTGTAAGCACTTTATCTAAATGAACATTGAACATTTGAGAGTTAAACCTATTCTTCAATGCGTACCACAAAAGTGTTTGCTCTCACAACATCAAGCATTGTGACTCCCAGAAGTCTCTTTGGGTCATAAGTTCCAGCTTTCTTGAAAACCTCAGCCGCAATTGGTACTGTGGAATTAACAGGATTACTGATCAAATTCACCAATGCTTTGGGACAGCATTTGGCAATTCCTTCACAGAGAGTCCTGACAATCCCAGCATTAATGTTGAAAAGGTCATCCCTAGTCATTCCAGGCTTCCTTGGCACACCAGCAGGTATGATTACAAGGTCCATGCCTGTCAGTGCATTCTCAAGCTGTGGCTGTCCTAGGAAACCGCGAACCTACGAACCCAATTTTAACGGTTAGGATCAATTTCTTCAGAGTCCAAGCCACTATGTTCTACTTGGCTGAATGACTATTAAACTTCATAAAATTATATGCAGCAGTTCAACTAAACCCATAAACTAAACAAGGAAAAGAAAAGAACAGTTCACTAATTTTCTCCAAGCATCCACTTAAATACCTATATTTTGATCTCAGAAAAATATTTAATTTGCAAAACTTTGGTTGAATTGCACTGGAGATGTCTCCAACACTGCAAATTCAAACTCAAGTTGAAACCAAATTAACTAAATAATAATAAGAATAATAATATTGATTTACAAAATGACAATAATTAAATCACAAATATAAAACTAATTAATGAGTGTTGATGATTACCACAGCACCAGTGTCCATGTGACTAATATCAGCAGTGACGCCAGGGGCATTCACAACGTCATAGAGATGAAGAACTGAGACTAATGGGTTCATCTTCACAAGCAATGCAAGAGGTTGACCAATGCCTCCAGCAGCACCCAAGATAGCCACCTTGAACCCAGGTGCCCCACCTTTCGCCCGGCAATCAGTTCTCTTCAGAACAGAATTTCCCTCCATCTATTGAAAAGCCAAAATCCATACAACATTCACAACACAATCAAAACCCATTAAATGGCTTAAAGTAAGGTTGAGGTTAACCCTTACAATTACTTCAATTTTCAATAGACATAAACTGAAATAGGTTAAAACAAGTTTTAAAGACAGGACATATGAAAGATTTTATCAGACCCCAGACAAACCCAATGGTCATGCATATTCAATTGAAGAGAAATTATGTATATTAGGCATTTAGTTCATTACCCAAGAAGAACATTGGGAATGCCACAAGATCCAACACATCAATATTCCTTAATAATGCAAGAAATAATTGCTCATTGGTAACACATACAGAGAAAGGGCCAGCAAGTACAAGGATGCTAATATTCAAAGAATTCACAAGAAGAGAAAAACCTGAAAATTTGGAGGGTTGAGATGAGCTGAAATTCTTGCAATTCTCTGGGTAGCATCTGAACTTGACTCCATGGCTGCTATGAGTTATGATAGAGAGGTGACGGTAAGTAATTGAGGTATCATAAACTAGAAGCAAGAAAATAAAAGGAATGTATTTAAAGCCAGAAGAAAATAACGAAGAGATAAATGTGAAAAATAATATATGGGGAGAGGGAAGCAAGAAGTTGACATATTTATTGTTTATATATATAAATTTCTTATCAAAATTTTCTTTTCTTTCTTTTTTTTTTTTTTTTGTGGAAACAATTTCTTGAACCCTTATCCCTTCTGAATTGTTGAATGTGGCTCAAATGTTTTCTTCACAAAAGGGTTGTGTTCTTTTGTGCCATTTCCTTCTCACACAAGGTATAACTTCTCTTCTGGTCTCTTTCTCAATCCATTCATCCATAACCTTTGATGTCTGTTGTTGGTTTGGCAGTTAGAGTGATCTGTGTGTACTATTGGGAGTTGGGACCAGGGGTCAGCATGGTTTGGTTTGGTGCAGCCAAATCATAACTTGCCGTTTATAGATTTTTGAATTCAAATCAAAGCATTTAATCAATGGAATTAAACTAAACCAAACCCTATTTGGTGCCTCCAGTTTACCGTTTCGTACCATTGAAATAATTTAATAATTATTTTAATTATAATTCATAATTAATAGATATTATATATAACATGATATATCCCCTCATAATGAATTCATATATTATATATGAAATAAGAAAAAAAAATTATAACTAGCAAAAAAAATTAAATCAAACCAAACTATTTAAAATCATAAACCTTTTAAAACTAAAGATTTGGTGCGGTTTAGTTTGGTTTTACAATTTAAACCTCACCCCTACTTGGGACAAAGAATGAGTGTAAGATATGTAGAAGCAGACATGTCCAAAAGGCCTAGAGGCTGGAAATGTTAGGTTTTGGGGGAAAATGGAACTTCTTAATAAGCCCAGCCCATATTTTCACTTGCTCCTAATTCGTTGATATGGAAATTTTCAACTAGAAACAAAATATGTTCAACTTAAATATTTTTTTTCTTTTTTTTTTTTTTTGAAAATTTTCTTTTTCATTTATTAATTAATAGATATGATAAATTTTTTAAGATTTAATGCGGTTCAAGTTCAAAATAAGTATGGATAATAGAAAAAATTTATATGTATATATATATATTAAAAATTAAAAATTAAATCAAATTGAATCAATTCAGTTGGTTCAATCAATTTAGCAAACAAAGTCGTAATCCAACAAGGCCTACACTTGACTCTTGAGGATAAAACAGTTATTCATACGGGTTACTTTTTGGGTCAAGTCCAATGGATCCTTGAGCCCATTAACAGGTCATATTCCATGTGCATAGACTTATTAAAATTAATTATTTTTTATTTTGATATTAAGAGGAAGAGGATTAAATAAGAATATATTGTGATTAAGATATTAATTTTAAAATATAGTTAGCTGGCAAAACAAATATTCGCAGAATAAAATAAAATAAAAATATGTACAGTTTGGCTCAAGTGAGTTGAAATTCATAAATATAATTTTATTTAAATGGAGCATAATTTTAAAGCATAAAAAATCATTAAAGAGAAATTATTTTATCGTCCAAATCGATTAAAACATCATTTATTATAATAAAAATTTATATCTATCGTCAACCTTATTTTTAAAGGAAAAAATTTAATATTATTTTTTTAACTTTAGTTTTTATTATAAAAAAATATACATAATTATTTTAATTTGTTAAAATATCAAAAAATTCTTATATGATATAATTAAGTATTTATAATATTTGATATTATTATTATTATTATTAACAAATTGTATTCTTAAAAAAAGTTTTTTTCCTTGATTTAATTCCTTTAATTTGCTTTTTTAATTTTTTTTTTTTTTTTTGCTCCATCACTAATTATATATAATTTTTTAAAATTTATTTTTGATAGGCCCAGCTCTCTCAATCTTAGCTCAGAAAAAAGCATAGACAACGGAGCCATGTCTTAGTCTTAGACTCTCAGTTTTGACTATGGGCATGGAATTTTCTTTAGGTACACTGAATGTGTATGCGTCCCATGCAGTCTCTTTCTGTTCTCTTTTTCCTTTTTTCTTCATTATTATTGTTCCCTTTCCCTCCAATTCATCGTTAGTTCCTTGGCTGCATCTTTCGTTCAAGAAAAGAGTAGAAAAAAAATTATTTTATTATTTCAAAATTATTTAATTTTATTGTAAATAATTTATTTTTAATTGAATATGGATATAATGCTCTAAAATTAATCTATAATATATACCCACTTTATCACAAAAAAAAAAAAAAAAAAAAAAAAAAAAAAAAGAAGAAGAACCCACCAACCATAATTTCATTGATATAAAATATATATACCTAACACTCGATCTTGAATATTTCTCGTGATAAAATGTCATTTCTTGTGGATTTATAAGATAATCTTGAAGACCACGTATAGAAATTTTAATCAGTACTTGGATTTGTAATGTTGCTGAGGAACAAATCATATCTGCATACTTAAACAATGAAAATTAAAAGCCTAATTGTGATTATATAATAAGAAATAATCATTAATGAGAGACCCAATATAATTAAACTCAAAGCATGCCAATAATCATTTCACCTATATTTTTTCATAATATAAAATGAATTAAGCTAATATATTTGTCTGACCAACCCATTATCAGATTAAAAAAATGTACTGCTTTGGTTTGAAATAATGCATTTTTAATTGAATATTTTTGGTATCATAATCACAAAAAGACAAGCAATCAATATGGACTTGCTTATGTATGGTTACAAAAATGTCCAATTCAAATGCAACAGAATCTAGTTTGGTGGGTGTGGGTGGATGCTTAAGATAGCTTCTTGTCCATGTTTTTTTTTAATTCATCTTTAACATCATCTTTTTGTCTGTATTGGAAAATTCAAATAATGTTGCATAAAAAAAAACTTGTTGAGTTTAAGTTAATTAACTAGGTTGGAGCTAATTAACTAGGCTGTTGAGTGTCACCCACCTCTTAATATGGATTAATGAATAAATTATATAAAATATTGTTCCTTTTACTTAGAGTCTATTCAGCAAAATTAATTATTTTAATAGTTGCTAATTGTTTTAGTAGCGTTTAACTATTGATTGTTTAAGTAATTTTTCATAAAACAATAAAAGTTAAACGTTACATGAATTAACTTTTTATAAAATACTATTCACCTTAAGTTTATTCGATAACAGTATTTGAAGTAGTGTTTTTTAGTATTTCAATAGGATTGAAATATTATTTTAATTAATTATCGCGTTTGGTAATATAATATTTATGCTAGTATTTTAGAGTTTGAGACAATGTTTTATCAAACATTCTCTTCATTAACGTTTAGCGTTACATTTTTTTTTTATGATACCTATACTCATCACTTGTCTTTACCTTATTCCTCATTTTCATATTTTTAATATTCATATTCTAAACCACTATATAATCTTTAACAACTAATAATTATTAAAATAGCTAACAGCTACTAAAACAGTTAAATTTACCAAATAGATCCTTAAACTCTAAAATCTAATTAAAACGATAATGATAAAAGATATTCGAAAAGTTATTTGCAAATATATTTTTTCTATGTAGTGTCAACTGAAATTGCCATTTAGTGTCATGTAAGATTATAAAAATTAGATTATGTCATATAGGATTCAAAAATGCTTTAAAAATTTATAACTATAGCATTATATTAATTGTTACCCTAGAGAGTACCATGTATGATTGCAAAAAATTTAGTATGCCAAGTAGGATTAAAATAGTTAGGTTATGCCATATAAAATTCTAAGGATTGCAATTTTAAAAATTTATAAGCATAGTATATTAATTGTTTTGTTTTAATTTTTTATTGCTTGAAATTAATTTGTAAAAAAATGCAAAGCATCAATGTTAAGCATAATAATCAATAAGTAAGAAATAATAATCATTTAACTTAATAAAAGATCAAATAAATAATTAGCACAAAATTTCAAAAATATAAATTTTTATTTAACTATATAAATAATAAAATTAAATAGAATATCTTATTTTATAACATTATCATTATTATTATTATTTAAAAAATAATGTATTATCATAATTATAATTTATAAAATTTTTAACTATATTTATTAAATTAAATTTAAATATTATAAATTTTAAAGTCATTTATTTACAAATCATTTAATAAAAATTGAGATACAAAATTTAAATTTAAATATTAAAATAAATATTTATTAAATTGTCTATGCATAGCACAAATATATAATAACATAATCAAATAGAATTACATCTTTTAATTTTCTATTAGTGGTAATTAATTTACATAAATAATTATCACAATTAATATATAATAAATGATTATTTATTGTCATCATATTTATAATCATTTGGAATTATAAATAATAAAAAATAACAGTAAAATGATTAAAAAAAGGACTAAATATTTTAATTTTGTATTCAAGTCATTTAAAATTAATTTAAATGAATATTTTACACAATAAATCACTTAGTAATTGTGATAAATGATATGATATGTATAGTTATTTTAAATATTATTTTTGAACAACTATAGCTACAATGTGTTTTTCATAATGAAAGTTTTATAATGCATTTTATTCTATTTTAAATTTTCAAATTACAATTTAACGGGTAGTTTCAAAGTTGAAACATTTGTGATATATTTTAGATTAATTGAACTTATTTGCATTTTAAAAAAAAGATCAGTTGAATTTAATTTTGATTAATATAGCTTTGAAACTTATCCCAATTAGAATTTTATACTAAAAATGTATCTAATATTTATTTTAATATACGTTAATGATAAAGAACATAAAGGAAAAAAATACATTTTCTAGATAAATAGAACAACAAATTCAAATAAATTTTATTATAATAATAAAAAACAATAAAAATATTATAATTAAAAATTTTAAAATTAATAAAAAATCTTTATATATATATGAAAACTGAAACAAATAGAAGGTTTGAAAGCATTCTCTTTATTCAACATTCTATTTTTCTATTTTTATAAATTTTTAAAATTTTTATTTATTTTTTTGCATTGTGATTGGCCAAAATTATTTAATAATGATATTATTTATAAAAAATATATAAAAAAATCCTAAGAAAAGATTTGATTTTATATAAAATATATATATAAATTTTAAAATTTAAATATATTATTAATCTACATTATCTATTAAGTATTTTTTTTTAAATAATTTAAATTTATCTATTAGTATTCATTAACCCTCACAATTAATTAATTACTCATTATATATTTCATTTTTCTCTCTCTCCCATTTCCAATTCAATTTTCAATTCCATTTGTAATGGAAACAGTAACATAGAGAAAAAGGAAGTAGAGTAAAGAAGATACATAAACAGATATGCGATATGTGACTTCTCGATATGAAGCATCAATAAGAGTTTTTAATTTAGTGTAATTTTAGGAAGTTTGCAACTAGATATAAGAGTTTAACCTAGCTATATAAAAAATGAGGGCAATGATACATGTAAAGAGATTTTTTTCTTCCCACTTTTTATCTAACACAAACACGAGAAAATTGTATTTAAAATATAAGTATATATCTAAGAATGATGTTTGAGATAGGGGCAACGTAATTACTTATTTTTATTTATGGATGTTATTGACTGAAGTTGATTATGAGATAAATTTAATACTTTGTATTAGTCCATTATATATATATATATATATCTTTTTTTTTTCTTTATTAAAATTTTTAGTTTATTGACAATTTGCTTTGATTGTTTATTACTAATAATTTGTGTTATAGGACGTGTTATTGTTATTTCTTTCTATTGCTTTTACTCTAAGCTTTTTTCTATTATTACTTTAATTGCTTATCTTTTATTTTTCAATAAATGCACTGCACTAATATATTATTTCTTATTTCTATTTTTAAAAAATTATCTATTTTTTTAAGTTTGTATATATATACATCTCGCGTGAAGCGCGAATCCACGACTAGTTATATATATAATCCTGAAGCAATAAAAAGTTTTACAAAGCTGAGGTGACATTTTCTTATTTGAGCTTTTCCTTTTCTCTCTTTTTTTTTTTATAATTTTTATAATTTTTAAATCTTTTTCCTTTTTTTCAGCATTTCATTACCATTGATAATCCTTCTTAATGTTTTCAAATAATAATTAATTAATATGTATTCAATAATCATGATAATATTTGAAACTTAAATGCTTACAAACTATTTAAATTAAATTTGGAAATCTAATCATTATCCATTTATATTTATATATAAAATTTTTAAATATTTTAGCTATTACATTATATACATTATGAGTTTTAATAACATAGAAGTATTTAATTAAGTAAGAATCAGTTGTAGAAGAAAACAAAATATACATAGTAAATAATAGAGTTTCAATTTGATAGCTGATTATTCTTTATTTGTTTATTTATTTATTTTTTATTTTTTAATCATTAATATTGATGTTAAGTTTTATTATTATAGATTTTTAGCCATCTTCTCTCTTTTTTTTCTTCTTTCAGTCTCTTTAGAAGTAAAATATTAATTTTTTTTTAATTTTCGGATATTTGTTTATATTTATGTATCTATTATATTTACACGTGTTTATTTTTATAATCAACTCATTCAAGACACATAATTAATAACTTTAATGCTTCACTTTTTGGGATGATGTCAGCAGCAAGCAAAAACGACTAAGAATTACTGAATCAGAATATAACATTAGTAAGCTTTTTATTTTTTTTAGAATATTAATTGTTTATATTGTTATTTCATATAATAAAATTTTATAATTATGATAGAATTTGATAGATTAATTTTAATATATAATTGAATTTAAAAGGTAAGAATACTTTTTTTTATGCCAAAATTTAATTGATAAGTTCGAATGTGATTGTTATTGATAAGAAAAGATATGGTTTCTTTTTAAAATTAGAAATTAATTTCATAATTTAATTTTACTTTTTTTAATTTTTAATTTCGTTTTATTTTATTTTATATTATGTACCAAATCATGAAATTAAAACTTACGTGCTATTGGATAAGAGAGCATATTTACAAAAATAAATTTTCTAAAAAATTAACTATAAAACGTTTATTTTGTCACACATTTTATTGATAAATTTAATTTGTCTAATTTTTATATCTAAATATAAATATATTTTTAGAATAGAATTAATCTTTAGATAATCAAAAATGTTGATTAATATTATAAATGAAGCTATATAAACTAAAAATAATATATATTAAATATTAAATATAAATTACAATATATATTAATAAAAAATTCACGTAAAAGCGAGCCATTACCTAATTATATATAATTTACATGCACAGCACGTGCATAACGCTGGTTAGAAATATTTTTGCACCAATTTACGTGCATCGCAAAGAAGAGCATGAAATCAAATAAATAAAGTAGCTTTGCAGTTAGTCGATGGTTCGTAATCGTGTGCACCACTTTCCTCCCAAATACCCACGACAGCAACATAATCCTACTTTTACTCACTGGCCCTTTCTGACTCTCTAGTCCTTTTTTTTTTTTTTTTTTCCTGGAGAAATTATTATTTAATATTACCAATTGCCACTTGGCTTTTATATATTTATGTATGCTTTTATTTTTTAATATGAACATGAGGCAGGAATTTATAAGAATAAAAGATATATTTTTATGATAATGATTTATTTTAATTTGATATAAAAAAGTTCTAAAATAATTTTTATGATCAAGTTGAAATTTCAAAATTTTACCGTATTTGGTAAGCATAAAAATATCATAAAAAATCTCAAATTTTATTTATTTATTTAATAATAAAAATTTACAAATATATGTAATAAAAAAATAAAATTAAGTTGATAGTAAATTATTTTTTTTTTCGTTTCATAAAAATATCTATTTTTTTATTCATCTCAAATTATAGTTTTTATATTTGATTCAATCTATATCCTCAACAATTGAATATATTATCATACTATTAATTAAATCTTAATATTTTTAATTTTAAAAAAAGGTTGTAATATACAAAAAAAATTGTAGTTTAATTATATTAATTATATTGTTAATAATTTTTTAATTATTTTTACGGGAAACTAATTATATTTCTGTTTTTCATATATATATATATATATATATATATATATATATATAGTCGGGATGGAATTGAATTTTATTGACATTAAATCCGTTCGTTAAAAAATAAAATGCTCTCACTGAATATTACCTCAGAATTCAACACTCAACTGCACGTTGAAATGACTAATCATAGTTGGTGACAGGCTTATTATGGTAGAAACCAGTCAACCTTCCTTGTCACCTTCTGACTAAAATTCTCCCCACGTGGCAGCCTAAGGAGCGCTAAGTCAATTTGGGCGGCCACGACGTTTTACATTTTTGTTCTTCACGTGCTGGCTTCTACTGCCTATCACTAAAACGTTTTCTAGAGAGAGCCAAATTTTTTTTTTAATTTAATTTTCTTACTTACCATGAAAATTATATCAAAATAATGGATTATATTAAAAAAAATAGCTTATAACCAAATTTAAACAAAATTACAACTGCGTTCCTTTTATTTAGTACTAATTTGTAAAAATTTTGCTTATTTGTTCAAAAAAACTTTTTTTGTCCTTATTGATAAAAATAAAAAATTTTCAAATTAATATGAAAGACTTGATTATGCCTTGAAAGAAAGAATTCGAAACGAAAATTTTAAAAAATTAATTGATGGTTCATGGACGTAAAATTTAATTTTTTTATGAAATAATAGAGTTATAAACTAATAAGTTAAATATTTTTATACATTTGAATATATGAAAATTTTAAAGATAAAAAAATAACTAATTAACTATAATTTTTATGAAAATTCATTCAATTTAATTTAAAAAAAATAAAATTTATACTGTTCACGAATGGAACTTATACATGATTAGTTTAATAATAATAATAATAATAATAATAATAATAATAATAATATATAAATCTTTAAAAATAATTGTGGGTGCTGTGTGTTTGTTATTTAACCAATAAAAAAAATAACAAACATGAATATTGCATTAAGACTTTGTTTGCTGTAAAAAGTAATTTACGTGATCTATTTTTCCTCCTTTCTTGCAATTGTCAGGACATGTTGAAGTGTGAACTAGCGTCAAAATTCAAGCCAACCTCCTACTTGGAATGTTATAGTCTACCAAAAATCTCACATTTCCACACTTCTCTTACTACAACCCAAAAACCTCTACTAAGCCCCTCACCGGCCACAGGAATGTCCGACGGAAAATATTTCCGGCAATGTCATTTTCTGGTGATTTGCTTTCTTTTTATTTTCCTCATACAAGTTTCTCCAGCCAAATCAGATGAACGTCAAATTCTTCTAAATTCGAAATCTGCTTTCAAGAATTCAAGAACAAACGTGTTCAATTCATGGACAAAAGAAAATCCTGTCTGTAACTTTACTGGAATCATTTGCAATAACAATGGATTTGTCAAAGAAATCAATCTTTCTCTACAACAACTTGTGGGTGTTGTTCCTTTTGATTTAATTTGCTCTTTGCAATCTTTGGAAACAATTTCAATGGGGTCAAATTTCTTGCACGGAAGCATTACTGAAGATTTAAAAAATTGCAGAAGTTTGCAAGTGTTACACTTGGGAGGGAATTCATTTTCCGGGGAAGTGCCTGATTTGTCTACTTTAGTTGAATTGAGGGTTTTGAGTTTAAATAATAGTGGATTTTCTCGTTCTTTTCCATGGAATTCACTAGAAAATCTTACCAGTCTTGAATTTTTAAGCTTGGGTGATAATCCATTTGATGCTACAAGTTCTTTTCCTGTTGAGGTACTAAAGCTTGAAAAGTTATATTGGCTTTACCTTAGTAATTGTAGCATCAGAGGACAAATTCCAGAGGGAATTTCGAATCTCACTCTGCTTCAAAACCTTGAACTTTCTGATAACCAGTTGTTTGGAGCAATTCCTGAAGGAATAGGAAAGCTTACCAAGCTCATACAACTTGAGATTTATAATAATTCCTTGACTGGAAAACTTCCTGTAGGAATTGGAAATATCACAAGCCTAGTGAATTTTGATTGTTCACACAATAGGCTTGAAGGTGAAATTGGGGAATTGAAATCCTTGAAAAATCTCGCTTCTTTACATCTCTTTGAAAATCAATTCTCAGGTGAGATTCCTGAGGAATTTGGTGACTTTAGGTACCTTGAAGAGTTCTCTATTTACACTAACAAGTTTACAGGTTCAGTGCCTCAAAAGTTAGGCTCTTGGGCAGACTTCCAATACATTGACGTTTCAGAGAATTTCTTGACAGGTCCAATACCTCCTGATATGTGCAAAAATGGGAAAATGACTGATCTCCTTATTCTGCAGAATAAGTTCACAGGCCAAGTACCTGAAAGCTATGCAAATTGTAAGTCTTTGACTCGTTTACGTGTAAACAATAATTCACTTTCAGGCATTGTCCCTGCAGGGATATGGGGTTTGCCAAATCTTATTATCATTGATTTTAGTATGAACCAATTTGAAGGTCCTGTCACAGCTGATATTGGTAATGCACATTCGTTAGGATTACTAATTTTATCTAACAATCGGTTTTCTGGTGAGTTACCTGCTGAAATTTCTAATGCTTCTTCATTAGCGTCAGTTCAGTTGAGTTCAAATCAATTTCTTGGAAAAATCCCAGAAGGTATTGGTGATTTAAAGAGACTAAACGGTCTTTATTTGGATGGAAACCTTTTTTCGGGTACCATACCAAATTCATTGGGCACATGTGTGTCTCTTACTGTTATAAACCTTTCTGGGAATTCATTTTCTGGAGAAATCCCTCTAAGTCTTGGATCTTTGCCTACTTTGAATTCCTTGAATTTGTCCAGTAATAAACTTTCTGGTCAAATTCCAGAGAGTTTATCATCTGTAAGGCTTAGCAATCTTGACCTGTCTAATAATCAGTTGATTGGTCCAATACCTGCATCTTTATCACTTGAGGTCTTTCGTGAAGGCTTTCGTGGAAATTCAGGCTTATGTAGCAACTATTTGAGGAATATCCAACCTTGTTCATCAACTGCTAGAAGTTCTGGTCACCTTCGAGTGCTTTTATCTTGTTTTGCAGCTGGTCTGCTAGTTTTGGTAATTTCTGCTGTTTATTTATTGTTCTTGAAGCAAAGACCAAACAATCTTGATCATCCACTAAAGCGTGGTTCTTGGGATATGAAATCATTTAGAATACTAAGTTTTAGTGAAAAGGACATTATTGATGCTATCAAATCAGAGAATTTGATTGGAAAAGGAGGATCAGGAAATGTGTACAAAGTTGTGCTTGATAATGGAAATGAACTGGCTGTGAAACATATTTGGATGTTGAATTCAAGCGACCGAAAAAGCCTGCAAAGCAGCTCAGCTATGCTGAGTAGAAAGAATTTCCGGTCAGCAGAATATGATGCAGAAGTGGCTACATTAAGTGCTGTAAGGCATGTAAATGTTGTTAAACTGTATTGTAGTATTACAAGTGAGGATAGCAATCTGCTGGTTTATGAGTATCTACCAAATGGAAGCTTGTGGGATCAGTTACATTCTTGTAACAAGATGAAGATGGGATGGGAGTTGAGGTATACAATTGCAGTAGGGGCTGCGAAGGGATTGGAGTACTTGCATCATGGATTTGACAGACCAGTAATTCATCGAGATGTGAAGTCGAGTAACATTTTGTTAGATGAAGAGTGGAAGCCTAGAATTGCTGATTTCGGACTTGCTAAAATTGTGCAGGCTGGTGGTGGAGGAGATTGGAGTCATATCATTGCAGGCACTCATGGATACATGGCTCCTGGTAACTTTTGTCACTTCTTTCTTTGCTTTCAATCTTACATTGACAATTTTTCGTACTTCTTCTAACGATAATTTCACAAACTTGTTGTTTAATTTGTTTTTGGCTTGCAGAATATGCATACACTTGCAAGGTAAATGAGAAAAGTGATGTGTATAGTTTTGGGGTGGTACTAATGGAGTTGGCCACAGGAAGAAGGCCAGTTGAACCAGAATTTGGAGAGCATAAAGATATAGTGTATTGGGTTTACAGCAAAATGAGTAGCAAAGAGAGTGCACTAGATATAATTGACTCAAACATATCAGAGAACCTAAAAGATGATGCCATTAAAGTTCTGCGGATCGCTATTCATTGCACAGCAAAGATCCCAGCTCTTAGACCATCAATGAGAATGGTAGTTCAGATGCTGGAAGAAGCTGAACCTCATAAACTTACTGATATTACTGTCATCAAGAAAGAAGCTGGCAATAGTCAAGATGAGAATATGAAGGCTTGTAGCACATTTGATATGAGCACTTGAAAGCTTATTAACCTGTAATTTTTACTATGGGAAAGGTCCTTCAGCAACAGATTAAGAACAAGAAGATGTATCATTTAGATCTTAGTTTGTAAGTGATATAATAATGAACTTTTGCCTTTTAAATGTAATATAATTTATCCTACAAGGCATTTTACGGAAAAAATTTTCATTGGAGAGAACTTTTATTATCAGAATTCAATAATCCTGTAGGAAAAACTTTTCTAGGAAAGTAAATTTTCAGGAAAGAAAATTTTGCAATTTTTACATGATAATTGAATTTGGTTGAATTATGGGAAAACATTTGGTTGCATTAGTATATGTATTTCATCTATACACTTAGTTTGAAGGTCCAATAATGGATAATCATTTATCCCATGTATTCACTAAATCCTCCTATCTTTTATATTCTTATAAAAATTAAAAAGATTAATCCGTAACTGCATATAGGATCTTACGATTTGACAATAGATCCAATTCAAATTTCTCCGCCAATATTATAAAAAAATATATAAAAAATAAAAAAATCTTATTTTTATTAATATTTTTATACAAATATAAAAAAAATATTAGTTATTTTTTATTATTCCTCTAGATATGTACAAATAAGAATGAACAAAGAAACAAGACAAGTGACAAGCATAATGCCAAGCAAAATTAGCAAATGCAGTTCAGCAATTGGGCTTTAGGAATGCTAAGCTAGTCTACTACATTTTACGACGCTACCCATTACTCGGATGCCCATTAACAATGGGTTTATTAGGTCTTACAGTTTCACTCACTCCTCTGTTTTCTTCACTTCCCTTCGTTTCCACTCGCTCCACCTTCTCTTCCCATCTTCTTTCCCTCTCTTATCCTTCCACCAGTTAAGTCTTTCATGCAAGTATTCTCTCTCCACTTCCATGGCGCTTTTGATCGTCTTCTTCTTATTTTTTTTGTTGGTTTTGTGACTCTGCAGGAAGGAGAAGCTCAGTGTTACGTGTGCGAAATATTGGTTATAAGAGCGAATTGGAAGTTATGGAATTGAGAAAGACGACACCGGAGCTCAATCGGGATCTTTATCCACTTATTGAGCCATATAGTACTGGCTTTTTGAAGGTTTCGGATCTTCATACAATTTATTTTGAGCAATCGGGCAATCCGAGTGGTCATGTGAGTGGTTATTGCATCATTTTTGTCCTTTTGTTTTCTTCTTTTCTTTGTTTCTTTGTACGCATTATGTGTTGTGATATACTTGTGCAAGCTAAGAATAGATTGTTAGGAATGGGTGTTTGTTTCAGATATAATTTTGGGTTGGGATGGGATGGGGAAGATGAAATTTTATACTCTTACTGCTTAAGCTTTGGTTGATGCAATGCTCTTAGTATAAAAAAGTTTTGAAATCAGAATGATATGAAAATGCAAGAATGAGGCATTGCAGCTTCATCTAATTCCAAGTTTTAGCTGAATTCTGTATCCCCTTACATACAAGTGATGATGCTACTTTTAGTTTGAATTTTCCAAATTTAGAATAAATATTCATTTGATCAGCTAATTGAGTCTTTACATTACATTGGAGGATAATGGGAAAATCTTAATTATGTTAGAACTTAGAAAATGCCTGCTGATATCTTGGCTGCTCTGTTGGTCATCATACTGATTGTTTGCACTGCGTTTACATGCATTATGTACCAACTGGAAAATTGCTAATGCTTTTCAACGAGTTCAATAGTCTGGGGGCTTTTTAGAATAAAACTTATAGTACGAATACTGCCTAGCTGTTAGCACATGTAGTAGGTGATTCTAGCTTAAACAAATTTATGTTCTTGTTCTTTACTTGCTAGAGTAGTTTGGTTGTATGCGAGTATCGTCCTGTGAAAAGTCTTATTTAATAATCTGTGCATGTTCTTGCCAGCTCTTGAAAATTTTTAATGTTTTCTTTTATTACATAAAACAAAGGTAAGTTACTTTAAGTTTTCATATGGTTATCATGTTATTAACTCTTGTCGCAGCCAGTTGTTTTTCTTCATGGGGGTCCAGGGGGTGGAACAGCGCCAAGTAATCGCAGATTTTTTGATCCAGATTTTTATCGGATCATTCTATTTGATCAGGTTAATATCGCTGCTAATCACTATCAAACTGAACTATAGGCTACGTCTTATCTCTAAAACATGAATTGTGTACATCATTTTCAACAGAGAGGCGCAGGCAAGAGTACGCCTCATGCTTGCTTAGTGGAAAACACCACATGGGACCTCATTGCTGACATTGAAAAGCTAAGAGAACACCTCGAAATTCCCGAGTGGCAGGCAAAGTTTTATCTGATTCTTAGAAAGGAAATTTAACGTTAACTTTATTTGTGCATGGTACACTGACTGCTAATTCTCTTCTACCATGCAGGTATTTGGTGGTTCTTGGGGAAGTACACTGGCTCTTGCATATAGCCAAGCTCACCCTGATAAGGTGCATAACTGCTGTACTTTAACATTACTTCTTTTGAGGAACTCTCAGATGATGAAAACCAGGTCAATTGAAACATGGTAATATATTCCGGACGTTTACACAACTGACATCTATTTTGCTGACATTTTTACATTGTTTCTAAGGTTACTGGCATGGTTCTCAGAGGGATCTTTCTTTTGCGGAAGAAAGAGATTGATTGGTTTTACGAGGGTGGTGCTGCTGCTATTTACCCAGATGGTATGCTAAAATTTATTTCTTTAGATGTTATAATTGATATTGTATTAGAAATGCAATATATAAAACTTGAAATTTTCATCATGGAATGTGTGTAGAAATTACTTAGTTGGCATTTACGGCTCATTTCATGTCTTGGAATTAGATATATGATATTGTTAATAAATTCTGTTAGTGACCTTATTCATTGACTTCTATGTTTCTTCTTCAGAGGTGATGATAATATTATTTTGTAGTACAATTTTGATGTCCATGCATAGAATTTTGTGGTTACTGTTATCCTTTCCAAGTTATTGATAATAACGTGTGAGCTAAACAATATGATTAGTATTCATGTCTTCCTCTCAGACGTAACTTGTAGAACCAAATCTTCAACAGCTGGAGGGAGTATCCGTTATTTTATTATATTAATCTTAAGTTGCTTGTGTGTACTATTTTTTATGTGTAGCTTGGGAGCCATTTAGAGATCTTATCCCAGAAAATGAAAGGGGTTGTTTCATTGATGCTTACAGCAAGAGATTAAACTCTGATGATAAAGAAACACAAGTAAGACTGCAAGAGATGTCTTCTATTTCAATTTCACTCTTCAACTAATTTTACGTTTTGTTTTTCTGATTTTTGATACATACAAGTTCCAAATCTGATAAAAAGCAAGTGCATGTCTCTAAATTACATTTGAACGAGGTTCTTACTGTTTGAATAATGGGCACATTACCCTCATAATTTCTTAGTATGCAGCTGCAAGAGCATGGACCAAATGGGAAATGATGACTGCCCATCTTCTTCCAAATGAAGAGAACATCAAAAGAGGGGATGATGATAATTTTTCTTTGGTAAGTGACTTTGGGATCAAGTATTAGAATTTCTACTTTTTTTTTTTTTTCTATTTTAGGACAAACTTTGATGCCTTGTTCCATATGAATAAATAATTTAACTTACTTTTTGATAAGAAAATAACTTTCTGCTTTTCCGTAGTTTGTATTAGCAGCATACTTATTGGATGCCTATTTAATTGCATATGGGGCATAATTTTTGTCATTGAGACCCTATGCCATGTCCATGTTGGTCAGAAAGCAAAAGGCAGTTACTCAAAGGCATCAAAAGCCTTCAGCCATAATTTGGTTAATGATGCTCCAACATATCTTGAAATTTTGTTTGTAAATAGCCAAGGTAGTCTTCCAAGTTGTTTAGTTTAGAAAACTGGCCATGTTATTTTGGGAGGTTTAATTTCTCTCAAGGGCATGAATTGGTTTTAATTCTTTTATGCATGGCTTAATTGGAGATACTTAGTGATAAGTTGGAAGCAGATGGTTGGCTAGTTTATTGTAACTGAAGTGAGGGAGTTATAGTGAAAAGTTGTGGGTGAATGATTCACTGGCTGAATGAATTGAATGCCATCATGGAAAACAGTTCCAATAAAGACATCTTCCAAAGAAAAGTTCCCTCAGCCAAAGATGATAATGTTTATGGATCTATTACTTGATATGAGATGTTATGGTTACTGTTGCTATAATTAGTTTCGTTTTTTTGTCTTTTTGCAAATAATGGGAGCACCAAAATGGCAAGGGATGGAGCATTGGCATTGAGATATTTTTTCTTCAGAAAGGACTGAGAAATATTTGACTTTGCTTTAGGAATTCTGTTCCCTTGACCACCATGCACAGATGACTGTGTCGATGATTACTTCACACAAAAATGGTCGTGATATATCAACAAAAGGGAATTCTTCTGGGATATTGGATAGCTGTCATTCAGCACATCAGAACTAGGGCTTCAAACTAAAAACCGGAAATGGCAGGATACTTCTAAGAGTTCATGCAATCTTAGTGTTGAAAATCTAACAATTGCCCATAGATTCTGCATTAAAAAGATAGTCGATTGGGAAAAATTTTGTCAATAGGGGTGCTCAAATCTTAAGAAATGGGGAATAGGCAAAGAGCTATGCGGGATTTTAATTCCTTATAGCATAATTATTTTGAATAATTTTTATTGGATTATAATATTTGGAATCTGTCCTTTTTTGTCATAATGAGTTGAACATCCAGCAGATTGTTCTGATTGAAATATTGAAAAATTTGTGTTGTCCCTTGCAGGCATTTGCGAGGATTGAAAACCATTACTTTGTGAACAGGGGTTTTTTCCCTTCAGATTCTTTCCTATTAGATAATGTTGATAAAATAAGGCATATAAATACTATAATTGTACAGGTAAATTTCCTTTATTGCTGTCTATATTCCCCTCTTATTTTGAGAACTGAATCCTTTAGTCAGACAAATAGATTTAGCGGGGTCAATCAACGATTGCCTCATCCGGATGATTCTATTTATTGAAATCTTTTGCAGGGAAGATATGATGTTTGTTGCCCTATGATGTCTGCTTGGGATCTTCACAAGGCTTGGCCAGAGGCAGATTTTAAGGTAGGCAAATTTCTAAGAGCTGTAATACCTTTCAAATAAAATGATATAAAAAAAAAAAAAGAAAAGGAAAAGAGAGTATGAGCGTGAGGCCTTGCTCCATACTAAGCTTCACTGCCCCCTCTGATGTATTTATCTTTTAGGCATGGTTTGTTGCTGATTTAAGATTTTTTTTTTTTTTTCACAATGAAGGATTTCAATGCACAGATTCCCCTCTATTGCATATTTCAAATGTGATGCTTAACTATCTTGGAGAGTTCTATCGGGTAGTTATTATTAACATTTTTTTTGTGGATAAGAGTACATGATAAGCCAAAGTGTAGATTACCTTTTCTCTTAGCAACGTCCAATTGCTGATATTATATGGTTTATATTACTAAGCTTCTTTCCTGAATTCATCCTATTAAAGCGTAAGAATCTTAGTCATTGATTTTTTGTTCATTTAAAATGTTAATAAATCCTTTCAACCGATATAACTGCAATAACTAATTTTATTTTTGGCTTGTTAATGCCTTTCTTTGAAATCTTAAAACATAATTATATTCGGTAGGCTAGTTATGCATCTGCTGTTTCAGTCAACGGTCTTCACTCTTCATAGGTTGGACTGTGAAATATGCAGCTAGTTAAGTAAAAGATGTAATATGAGTTAGTCTGTTAGGTTAAATTGAGATGTAAGAAATAACAATGAGGATCTCCCTTGTTTATAACTAAAGTGTACATCTTGACTGTCGGTTGATGTATTTAGTGCTTCAATTTCTCTGCAAGAGTGATTTTCTTTGGTGTCCAGTAGATTCGATTATATGAAAACCAATTTTCATTTCATCTTTTTTCTCTTAATTAGATAAATTACTGAGTGAGAACACTTTGAACAGGTTGTTCCAGACGCAGGACATTCTGCTAATGAGCCAGGAATAGCTGCAGAACTTGTGGTTGGAAATGAGAAGCTCAAAAAGATTATAAAGAATAGATGCTGATAGGAGGTATATCAAGCTCAGTCAAAATTATAAAGTAGATCTCATAAATTTGGTATTCATAGACAAGTTATTTGAACAGACTATTGCTTGAAAATGGGGAACTGTATTCATTATCTGTATTGCTGTGCCATCCGGTGCAGTTCTTCCTTCAACATAAGCTCGAATTTCGGTAACACTGTGTGTGGTTAGTACAACATTTGCAATAATAATATTTACATTTTTATCTATTCCAATGAATAAATATATAATTAATCTAATTTTACAAGTTAGAGCTTTCAACAGAATTACTTTGCAAGTTGAAGAAGTATTTAATAGGTGGAAATTTACAAGTCATGCATACAATTATTTGCACCGATTTACAATTACTTGCACTGATTTGCAATTGCTTACGCCAATTGATACACACAAAATATTTGATAACGTGACATAAAGGTGCAAGTATTTTATCTTTTTAATGGAAGAAAAAAAGAAGAGATAAAATCATAATAATTGAAAATGAAGTAGGTGGAAGTGATCCAACTTGTAATAGACTATCAAAGTGTTCAATCAATATCAAGATTATTAATAAGTAGCACTAGTTATCATTATCAACATTTTAGCTATCAATTATGAATCAATACAAAAAAATTATGTTAGTGCATCAAAAGATTTTATAATTACTTTATATATATATTAAAAAGGAAAGGAACAATCTTATCATGTGACCTTAATCAGCAAGAATTGGAATTATTTTATGTCCTAACATTAAAAGTAGTTTGATACGTTAAGGATATTGCCATGTGGTGGTGCTCTAAGTGGGTGAGTCAAATATGTTTGTGACCCAACACTTGAAATTGCATAGTGCACCAATATGGCGTGCAAACGGCCAAGTGGCTTCCCATCATTCATACAAAGAGATGATTATAATTAATTAATACTAATCTTTCAATTTCTTCTCTTTAATTACTTTTTTTGTTCGATATCAATTGCACTTAATTTGTAGAGTATTGGTTTAATTGGGTTTGTGAGCATTGATAAATTAAAACATTATCATCATGGATGATGATATATACAACCAAAAATTTATTTATTATCATAGATAAATTAGGATGTCACAACAAGCATGTTCATGAAATATTACTATATGAAATCAATCAAAATAATACAATTATATACAATTATAAATTTCATTATATATAACTGTAATGAAAAATAATAATAATATAAAAAATTATTTTTTACCGTTAAGTAATTAAAAAAAAAAAAGTGTAGATAAGCTGAATTAATAATGATAATTACTTTGATTATAGTGATAATGTTACTTATCCAGTGCAGTAGAGTGAACGAGAGAGGAATAAATGCACCCATTCTTGAAAAAAAAAAAAAAAAATTCATAAGGCCGCTATTTGGGAGCTGGTCCTCCTCCCCTTGCCTCTATATTTAATGCATTTGATGAAGACAGGCAACTAGCACGGAAACTACCACTACATTATATAAACACCACAACCTCATAGTACGAAGGCAGACTCAAGCTCAAGCAATTAGGAATAATAAAGATGGAGAGCTTTTCTTATTTTCGTAAGATCAAATCAGAGCCTCTTTGTAAATTCGCAAGCACCACATCTTTCCATATCTTGCTCTTTCAGCAAAACCCATTTTGGATTGAATTATCCTATTTTACAATCATTTCTCTTTTTGGGTTTCTGGCTTTGAAAGCTTCAAAGCCAAGAAATACTGCTACTTCCTCATATAAACCGAGCAGTCTTGATATCTTCTTCACATCAGTTTCCTCTAGCACAGTTTCAAGCATGTCAACAGTAGAAATGGAATTTTTCTCTTCTACCCAACTTGTTATTATAACTTTTTTGATGTTTATAGGTGGTGATGTCTTTACTTCTTTGCTTGGACTTCATTTCCAAAGATATATCCATAAAAAAGACCTAATAATTACGAACACTAACCCTAAAGAATTGGTTGTTTTTTCTGGTTCTGTTGGGGTAGAAGAGAATAAGAAACCAATAGAAAAGAATGACCTAGAAAGTAATAATAATAATAACCTAAACAACTCTTTATGCAGTGATGGTTTAAAATATGACTCTGTAGTTAAGAGTTTGAGTCATGTGGTTCTTTGCTTTCTTGTAGTGGTTCCCTCGTTGGGTATTGCGCTAGTTGCTTTATATATAGGCATAGTTTCAAGTGCAAGAGAGGTATTAATAAAGAAAGGCATTCACCTACAAACATTTGCTTTTTTCACTGCAGTTTCAACTTTTGTGAATGCTGGTTTTGTACCCACAAATGAGAATATGATTGTTTTCAAGAAAAATTCTGGCCTCCTTCTTCTTTTAATCCCTCAAACACTATTAGGAAATACATTATGTGCACCAAGCTTGAGATTTGTGATATGGGTTTTGGAGAAGATTACAAAAAAAGTGGAGTATAGGTATATATTGATGAATAATAGAGAAATAGGTTATAGCCATTTGCTTTCTGGTGTACATTCTTGGTGTTTGGTTGGTACGGTTCTGGGGTTTATAGTAATGCAATTTGTATTGTTTTGCTCCATGGAGTGGAATTCAAAAGTGATGGATGGCCTAAGTCCTTTCGAGAAGGTGATTGGTGGTCTCTTCCTCGTGGTGAATGCAAGACATTCTGGAGAATCTGCTTTTGATCTCAGTCTTATCTCTCCAGCAACTTTGGTTCTCTTTGTGGTGATGATGTGAGTCTCACTCTCTCTCTCTCTCTCTCTCAATTACACTTCAAAACGAACTGTTCGTATAGATAGGAACTTCAAGGATTGACTTGGAAAACGATTTAGAAAGAAGTAGCTCCATATAAAAGATAAATGCACATCTTCAATCACATAATGTTAAATCCACTTTTAGTAAATTCCGTGGAATTTCAATATTGTTTTTAACCCACAAATATTTTTATTTTTATAGATTAATTTTGTTTTGAGAAGTGTATATCTCTCCTTACAAGTGATTTTCCGCAAATTGACTTTTTATAGGAATTATTAGCTGAATTCAAGTATTTCTTACCATTCAAATTACATGTTTTATAAAATATTAAATTTCACATTTTTATGAATACAAACTGTATTATTTTAGTTTAGTGCATATGCATTAAATCATTTTTAGACATAATTAAAAATACTACACACTCAAATTCATGCGTATCAAATAGTATTGACATTGTAATGATTTTTAGTTTACTATATTTTCATAAAATGCTAAAAATTAAATATTATAAGATTAACGTATTATAAAATGCTGCGTTAATCTCTAAATTAGTTTAAATATTATGTCGCTAAATATTATAAAAAAATAGTGATCTATCAAAATGATAAACGGATACATCAAAAGTTATTGCCAACCACCCCGAAATAGAATTCATTTTAAAATTTGATGAGTATCTTTAACTATTTATCCTCTTAAATTTATTCATCAATTCTTTATGCTTAATTTAACTTGCTGGTTTGTAGGTATCTTCCACCATATTTTTCATTTATACCTACAAAGCTACAAACAGAAGTTTCAAAAAGGGGAAAAGAAAGCAGAAGCCATAGAAAGACAGTAGTGGACTGCTTGTTGTTCTCACAACTGTCATATCTTGTTATCTTTATCATCCTTATTTGTATAGTGGAGAGAGAGAGAATGAAGACAGACCCTCTTAACTTCAATGTCCTGAACATCACCCTAGAAGTGATAAGGTATTTTCTTTCTAGATTCAACAATTCCTTAATCAACTGTCGACAAATTATATATCTCATTTTTATTAAATTTTTTATAAGCGGCTAAGCTACTGATAACTAACAAAAACACCACTTTTTTATCAGCAACAAAGCTTTTTATTTGAATTAAAGAATTAGGAAACATTTAACATTTTTAAGAATCTGTTCCAAACTGATAGACTTCCCAAATGACGTTTTTGTTATCTCAAGACAAACAAAAACGTCATTTGTTGTTAGCCAAAAGTAAATATATATTTATAGTCTAAATTGGGAAGATTAATTGTAAGATTGAACTTTTTGCGGTGTAGTGCATATGGAAATGTTGGGTTCTCAACTGGGTATAGCTGTGAAAGACAAATAAAGGCAGAAAGTTCATGCAAAGATGCATGGTATGGATTTGCAGGAAAATGGAGCAATTTGGCTAAGTTCATTCTCATTATTGTCATGTTCTTTGGAAGGTTAAAGAAATACACCACCAAGGCTGGTAAAGCTTGGAAGATAGCTTGGCATGAATAATTAAGGTCATGCACATACAAACCCTAGCTAGCTTCCCATAAAAAAACAAGAAGATGAGGTGCAATTATATAGTGTGGAATCCAGTTTTTGTAGCTTTTTTGTGTGAATGTCTTTCGTATTTCCATAGATCCAACTTCTAATTTTTCCTTTTGCTATGTATATAGTACCATGAGTAGTGTTTAATATGTAATTCGTAAGTATTTTGTGTAAATGGAAAAAGTATATGAAATATTTAACAATACTCTATATGTCTTTTTTCCATTTTTTCTTTTTCTTTAAGTAAATGTAGATCAAATGAGCCACATAATAACATAATTCTTCCTTTTAAAATAAATTTCCTTCCCCCATAAATGTTTAAAAATGAGCTTAATAAAAATCTGTAACTACTAGATTGTCTCTTTAAAAACTAAGGTTGTTTATTTATAGAAAATGTTTTTTTGTTTTCAAAGAAAATAACTTAGAAAATTAAAAATAAAAATAGAAAATGGAAAACACATTCACATTTAAATAATAAAAACAATATTTGAATTAAAAATTAAAAAATATCATAACTTTCCTAATTAAAAAATGCCTTTCATGTTTGGGTTAGGAGAAAAGGAGTAAAAACAGTGAATTTGTGGCTTATTCGGTTAAGCTAATCCAAGATAAATCAATGGGTCCCATTAAATATCACTTCAGTCTTTTTATGATTTAATTTTTAAATTATTAATTATCATTATGCACATGGAGATTGACTTGTCCAGACCTCTTGTACCATTTGATCCACTCGTCAAGTGGAATTATTAATTGCCTGCTTATCCTACAGAATCTTCTGATGGAATCGTCAACTCGGATAGAGGTGGGAAGTTGGAATCAACGCCTTCGATAATGGTGGTTATAGCAGGCAGAAAGATGGAGAGAGGTGATATGGATGCCACTGTATTAATATGTGGGTTGGACGGAGAATGTTGAGAAATAACAAAGTTTTGTCTATAAAGATCGTTCAGTCTCAATTTTCGGTATCAGATACCCAAATAATCATAATGGAATCAAGACCTCCCTTGGTGTGTAATATCCTTCAGAATAGATTTAATTCCCTTTGATCATTTGACAGGGAATTCAATTCCCATTTCTCTCTATACTATTGTCAATATATATCCATCCATCCAACACCTTCTCATACTTGTGAAATAATATCTTTCGTGTTGTCTTGTTTTTTGATAGGACAGGTGCTCTAGAGGGATTCCCTGTCAGCTGCTATGGTATTAGGAGGTGAACAGCTTGATTCTAACGGTTGTGACCAACGGCACAATTGTTAATAAAAATTTAAAAGAATTTATTAAAATGGTTCAAAGTTCATGATTTATTGATTTATTTTTTTCTATCAGCAAATTGAATAATTTTGCTTAAAATTCAGTAATATAGCATTTATCAACTTTTGTCGAGGTGAGAAAAGTAATAGGTTCCAATGAAATCAAAACAGAAATACAGAGAACAATATTTGTTGACAAAATATTGTGAATTAATCGGATAATTCTTTCTTTTTATTCATTCGGAGGTCTAATGAATTGCAACCCAGAAATACATTACATGGATGATAATGATAGACAAATTAATGCGGAAGCTACACGGAGTTCCTTTTTTTTTTTTTTTTTTTTCTCTCCTTCATAAACACCATCAATCTCATAACTCGAAGGCATGCTCAAAATTTCATGCTGAAGCAATTCTTTTTCTTGGGAATTATAAAGATGAAGAGCTTATCATATTTTGGTAAGAAATTAGAGCATCGTTGTAAATTCTCATGCACCAAAGTAAGTAATTCCTACATATCCTGCAAAATTTTAATCAAGTCATATTTTCATATATTGCTGTTTGAAGTAAACCCAGTTTGGAATCAATTATCCTATTTTTGCACAACTTCTCTTTTTGGGTATTTGGCTTTGAAGCTAGCACAGCCAGGAACTATTAATCCTAATAGTACTAGTGCTTCCTCATTCAGACCTAACAATCTGGATATCCTCTTCACCTCCGTATCTGCTGTTACTGTTTCAAGCATGTCAACAATGGAAATTGAAGTCTTTTCTAACACCCAACTCATTTTTATGACCATTTTGATGTTAATGGGAGGTGAGGTCTTCACTTCTCTGTTTCAACTTAATTTGAAAAGGTTTTTCCATAGAAATGAACTAATTACCAATACTAACTCTAAAGAGTTGGTTTCTTTTTCTGGTTCTGTTGGCGTAGAAGAGAATGAGAAACCAAAAGAAAATGACTTCGAAAGTAATACTAATGACATCCACAACTTTTCCCCGCGCAGTGATGGTTTAAAGTATGAGTCAGTAAAAAAGAGTTTAGGGTATGTGGTTCTTGTGTATTTTTTAGTGGTTCAAATGGCGGGTGTTATCTTAGTTGCTTCATATAGTCTCGTTTCAAGTGCAAGGGAGGTGCTAACCAAGACAGGCATTCCAATACAGACATTTTCTATATTCGTTACAGTATCAACCTTTTCCAATACTGGTTTTGTATCTACAAATGAGAATATGATAGTTTTCAAGAAAAATTCAGGCCTGCTTCTTCTTCTAATACCTCAAACACTTTTAGGCAATAAACTTTTTGCACCAAGCTTGAGTTTTTTGATATGGGCATTGGAAAAATTTACAAAAAGAGAGGTTTATAGGTACATATTGAAGAATAGCAAAGAGATGGGTTATGGGCATTTGATTTCCAGTGTTAAATGTCAGTTCTTGGCTATGACAGTTTTGGGGTTTATAGTGATACAGCTTGTATTGCTTTGTTCTATGGAATGGAACTCACAAGTGATGGATGGTCTAATTGGTTTGAGAAATTAGTTGCTGCTTTCTTCCAAGTGATGAATACAAGGCATTCAGGGAAGCTGTTTTTGATCTCTCTATTGTCTCTCCTGCAATCTTAGTTCTCTTTGTGGCTATGATGCGAGTCTCTCTCTCTCTCTCTCTCTCTCTCTCTACCTTCCTTATTTATTTTTTTTTAATTATTTGAGAATGGGATGATTGGTATAGGCAGAAAATTGGATGATACTTGGAAAATAATTCAGAAAGTAGGACTACACTTGATTTTTCTGTGAATTATATATTGTTCATGTTCCGTTTTTTATTTTAATAAGAACTGTTCATGTTCTGTTACTTCATAGGAAAAAATTATTCAATATAATCAACCTTTCTCACATTCATATGAGGCTGATCACCACTCTCCAAAATTTCATGTTAGTCCCACATGGAAATGAATATATATTCATGTTATAATTATTATATATCATTTAGAATTTATTGTGTTATCCACACCCTACCTTACAATTTATTGTCTTATTGCATATGAATTCATTGTATTTTAATTATATATCATGTTCTGTTTTGTTAGCTATTAGTTGTTTTATTAGCGGTTAGGTGTTTAAATAGTTAGTAACTATTTTGAATAATTTTTCATAAAACGCTAAAAAGTTGAAAATTACATGATTAATTTTTTATAAAATGCTATATTAATATTTAAAAAATTAATTTAAATAATATATTACCGAATATTGTAAAAAATATTATTTAATATTTTAACTAAAATACTAAAAATTATTTAAAAAATTATTATCCGTATGATTCATTGTAAAACAAATTGTCCAATTTAATAATTAACTCTAATGAGCTTAGGATACGCATTTTGAAAAAGAGAATGAAATTGTACCTACAATAATTTCAAAATGGTCTAATTCTTGTCCTTATATATGCTGATTGATGTGAAAGGATTAATTGATAGTTTTTTTTTTAAGAGATCAATTGATAGCGTTTGATCTTGATAATATAAATAATGTTTATGAAAATATGCTCCATTGAAATTTCAACTCTGGACCATATATGTGAGGCTGTAACTCTAATCACTTGTCTGTTTTGAATCAAATCAATTCTATTTCATATTGGATCGATAGGATCTACACGATTTACACGATTTTATCCTACAGGTAAAATAAGTATTTCTTATGAAATCACCCTTCTTAGGATTTCCCCTGAATGAGCACAATTAACTCTATAATTTTTTCAACTCTTCAAATCATTCCATCAAAAGGCATCTATAATGATTAGTTTTTATTTTTTTAATATATGATTTGATTCATTCTTGTGTCCTACATTCCACTATACTAGCTAATTTGCTATCCTAAAAACTAACAGAAATTATGCTCTATTCACTCTCTTAGGATTACTTTGCTGAATTGGGATGTCACAGTGCATTTGAACATAGAAACATGTGGTAGGTTTTGTTGCCTCAAGTATATATCAAATTCATTTTATGTATATGGCTTTTAAGTGTTAATATGTGAAATTTAATAAAATGTCATAAATAAAGTTCATGTAACAAGTGGCATAAAAATTAGATTTGATGTAGTTTGATCTATCTTTTTATTTATGTGAGTATTAAAAATTTCGAGACCTTCAAATCATAAGAGTTTTCATCGATTTAGTCAGTAGTCATAGTTTGATTGGTCTTTTCATTTATATGAGTATAAAAAATTTTTAAATTTCTGGATCATAAGAATTTTCACTGATTTAATCAATAGTCAATGTAGGAGGGTACTTCCTAATTTTGATTTTTAATGGTATCCTTTTTGGCTGGAACCTACGTTGAGTAATTGATAAAAGTGATGGTTAGCCTCCATTATAATTGTCTTTGATACAGATTTTTTTTACACCTTCATGGCATTATCCGACTATCACCACCACTAACCGCTACGCCACGAAACCCACGTAGGTGGAGCATACGTTTATTATGTGTTGCATACCTTTGATACTGACTTTTTTTTTTTTTTTTTGGCTTTTCTTTTTTTACGTAAATCTATTTGATTATTCTAGGAAAAACAAACGTGTTTTCTTTTTTCATTTTTTTATTTCCTTTCCTTTTCCATTGAATGTAGAGAGAGATGAGAAATTTTATTGTTCAGATTTCTTCTTTTTGGATACAAAACTAACATCATTTTAACTTTCATGACCATCTTTCTATAAGTGTTTTCCTAAAAATTAAATCTCTAACGTTGCAAAAATCCTATGTTTAGCTGCTCTTTATAGATTTACCACTTGAGCCGCGCTTTATGGTTTTCTTTTCTTGTTTTTTTCAGAGAAAAAGAAAAACATGTTTTCTCTTGCTTTTCTATAGAATGAAGGGATGGAAAGATGGGAATAAATTATACTTTTCATATTCTTGTTTTCTTTCTCCTGAGCATTACTCATTGCATTTGACAGTTTTGGGATGAACTTATAACTATGTTGATTTCTTTTTGAAAAATGATTTTTGAGCTAATTTTTTTATATTTGAATAATAATACTTTTTTCAGAACTGTCTTTCAGGTAAAAAGCTACTTTGAAACAGACGTGAAATCTCCATTGAAAATTCCTGTTGCGTGGAAAATATAATTCTTTTTTAGTAATATATGAATGAATGTTTTACAGGTATCTCCCACAATATTTTTCATTCATGCCCATAAAGCCAGAAGAAGAAAGTAACAAAAAGTGGGAAAAGACACAAAAATAAAGGAAAGACAGCAATGAAGTGCATATTGTTCTCACAACTTCATATCTTGTCATTTTCATCGTTCTCATTTGTATTTTGGAGAGAGAGAAGATGAAGACAGACCCACTTAATTTCAATGTCTTAAGCATCACCCTAGAAGTGATAAGGTAACCCTTTTTCCACTCAATTTCTATGGGGCTGCATATGATTAAATTTGAATGCTCAACTGGATATAGCTGTGCAAGACAAATTAAGGCAGAAGCTTCTTGTAAAGAAAAATGGTATGGATTTGTAGGAAGGTGGAGCAACTTGCCTAAATTCCTTCTCATCATCGTCATGTTGTTTGGAAGGCTAAAGAAATTCACCTCCCATGCTGGTAAAGCCTGGAGAGTTTACACTTGATCACATCATAACACAATCAACAGAGAAAGTGGAGAGGAGCTTTTTTGTTTTTGAATTTCAAGTTAGCTTTTTTTTCTTTTTTTTCTCTCCCCTTTTTGATATATGTATTATGTGTTGTTCAACATGTAAATATTAATTTTGCTGTCAACGTGGAAAATGAGATTAATAATTATATAATTTTTTTCCCTAATTAATAATATTTTAAGAGGGCCTTTGATTCAGCTGATTTGTACTCCACATTTAGATTAAATGTTGGGTAAGATTTTCAATCGAACAGTTTATAGGAATAGAAATCTTCAATCAATTGTTGATTCCATCAATTACATTTTGAATTTTTTTTCCACAGTTGTTGCTGATAATTTTTATATTTATATTATATTTAGACTTCATTAATCACATAAAAAATTACTAATAATTTTTTAAATTAATATTTTTATTTATGTAATATATTAAAATGATTATCGATCTTAAAAATTATATATGTAAATTATACATTATAATATATAAAAATAATTATGTCCCTAATGGTCATTTTATATTTTAGTAGTAACTGTGTCTAAAATTTTTATCAAATACAACATTTATTAGTAAACTATTATCAGTTATTATTATCATTTATTATGAATCGTTAAATCAAAAAGGCTCAAAACGTGTTATTAAATTTTGAAATTTATCGTGACAGTAAATTTTTTTAACTTTTTTAATAAATTTACACTAAAATAAAATAATAAAAATCAATTTGTTCGCTGAACTTATTTAACATAATAAAAAATATTAAATTTGACATTTTAAACCAATATAACCCTTAAATTTATTTTAAAAAGATAAAAAAATTAAATTTAACATTTTGAATTAATTTAGGCTTCACTATACCTATAATGTAAAACATTTATTAAAACTAGAATTAGGATCGGGTTGTATAATTTAATAAAAAATTAGCTAAACATGAAATAGAGGAAAATGGTACACGAAGTATCCTATAATTTTTTTTATCTTAACCGATTAGTTTGAGTTTATAAATACATACTAATTTAAATATTTTAAAAGTCACATTTGTTACTAAGGTTATTTTTTATGAAACTCGTTCATTTCTCATATTGAATAAATTAAAATTTATGTTATGAGTTTTGTAAATTTAATGCGTTAAAAAAAACGTTTTTTTTGTGAATTTTAAAATTTTAATTTGTGTATTTTAGTGTAAAACAATATGGGATTGAAATTAATCCTATTAAAAATGGGATAATTCATTAATTTGTAAAAAACTTAAATCAAGTTTAAAGGCTAAATTAATCTAAAAATCGAATCTAACCTTTCAATTATTTTAAATAAATTTAAAAACTAAATTGGTCTAAATATTAAATTTAACCTTTTCGATCTCTGTAAATAAGTTTATGAATGAGATTGACTTTTATTCCCTAAATAAAATTTAGATATTAAGTGCATCATTTTTAAAATATGGTGCAATCCCAATAACATGCAAAATTTATAATATTTTTATACAATCAAATCATTAATTAATTTATAATTTTTGTTATGCAGTTATTAAGGTCATAAAAGAATTTAAACTCTATAGTCAAGTTAATCTCTTAGGTAATAATCCATCATTTTGATGTATTTAATTTTCCATAATCAGAAGTGAATCAGAACCCATCAATCGAATTTCAAAAAAGTAAAACTCAAATCAAACGGCCGTTGGTACGGTTCAAAATTCCGGTTATAACCGAAATATGCTACGTGTGCAATTTTGGCAATTGAAATTGCCACTGTTTCATTGGCCACAAGACACGATTCATTACCTGTTAGTGGTCTCTGATCATTGGTCAACGTTCTCAGTAGTGCCATTGTCTGGTGAAGTGAAGATTAGAGGTAGGCTTTTCTGCTATTGATTGACTGACAAAAGGACCTCGTCACTCTGTTTCTCTGCTCATCCAACCTTCATCAATGGCCTTTGGTTCAAATTTGCAATCACAGGCCTCTCTAGGTATACTCTTTTGCATCAAATTCTTACCTATCAGATGTCACTCTTTTGTTCTTCATTTTGATTTTTGATTGTGTAGACGGGGAGCCTCGAGAGCATTTATTGGCTGTGGACGATGTTGAATCGGATATCGGCGGTTCTCAAATCAAGTTCCGGATAAAGAATTTGATAAAGAAATCGGATGACGGGGTAACTATCCTTAGCGGAATTAACTTGGATATACCTAAGGGAGTTATTGTTGGAATCATTGGCCCTAGTGGTAGCGGCAAATCTACGCTGTTGAGGTCGCTTAACCGCCTTTGGGAACCTCCGTCTGGTACCGTGTTTCTCGATGGCCGTGATATTCGAGAACTTGATGTTCTTGGCCTCCGCCGTAGGATTGGCATGCTCTTCCAGGTTCCAGCTCTGTTTGAAGGTTAGTTTTTCTGTCTGTGATCTTGCATTTGAGTTTTGTAAGTTTGAGATTTCTCTGTGTTGGATATTGCCATAAATGATTAGAAGTAATGCATAAACCTAGTGATTGTGCTTCTGCAACTATTAACATTTAACAATTCTTATAATATTTATGTTTGATGCTAGCTATAAGAACTTTCCATTGGGGGAATTTCCTCATTACTAAAGCTGCTAATCTGATTTCCATCTGTTTAGGTACGGTTGCTGATAATATAAGGTATGGACCACAATTGAGGGGGAAGAAACTTACTGACGATGAGGTTCACAAGTTGCTTAAACTTGCTGACCTTGATTCTACTTTTTACAAAAAGAATGGTAGTGAATTATCTGTAGGTCAAGCTCAAAGGGTTGCACTTGCTAGAACCCTAGCTAATGAACCAGAGGTAAAACTTTCAATGATAATATTGCAATTTGGACCTTTTTTTCTTTTTTGCTCTAAATGATACTCCTTTTTCTTCTTTTTTTTGCTAGAATGTAAACTATCTATCGGATCTTTTTGTTTTGCTTTGAAAGTTATATGCCACCTTTGACAGGTTTTGCTACTAGATGAACCCACGAGCGCCTTGGATCCAATATCAACGCAAAACATTGAAGATGTTATGGTGAAACTAAAAGAAAACCGGGGAATGACAGTTGTGATGGTTTCTCATAGCATCAAACAGATACAGAGGATTGCAGATGTGGTTTGCCTCGTTGTAAATGGAGAAATTGTTGAAGTTTTAAAGCCAAATGAACTATCAGAAGCCAAGCATCCCATGGCACAAAGGTTTCTTCAACTAAGCAATTGAGACTTTGTTGTTGTTGTACACTTTATTTCTTCCTTCTTTTCTTGTTTAGATTATCCTCTAACCTGTTTCTGGCCTTTCAAATTTTAGTCTCTCGTACTTTGATGTGTCATCTTGAAATGCCTAGAATACATTGCTTTTAATCGTCACTCTTATACCAGATAGTGCTCAGAAGGCAAAACTATTGAAATCGTTATGAAAAATTACTGCCATCTGAAGGCAAAATTTAGATCATTTTAATTGAAGGTTAGTATTAGGGTTCATCTAAGAATTTAAGTATTGCTTTAGATTTCATTATCAGAGTTAGTATCCACACGTAAACTGAGCACTTTTCTTTATATCCGGTTTGCTAGAAGTGAATGAATCTTTAAATAGAGAAACTAGAGAGAGAGAGAGTTGCTTGAGCAATGATGTACTGAGAAACAAGAACTAGCTAGAAACATAGTAATTAAGTAAAATAACAACAAAAATATACATTAATGAAGGAAGCTAATGTTATAAACAATTTTGGCTACAAAACTTGCTACAGTTCGAGGAAAGAATACATAATAATTCAATGAATCAATTGAACGACAACAATAACAATACAAATTCAGTGGATTTGCTTAAGCCACTCTTCGTGTGCAGCTTTTTGGCACATGAATGCCGTGAAAGTTTGGTTCCTTAGGAATGGTTGTGAACCTTTTTTCCTGTAACGTGTGTCTAGAAGCAGGGGAAACAGAAACTTTGGTTGCCGGTGAAACACCATTTTCACCTAGCTTCATAGCTTCCTTGGTTTTCAAAATGGTAGGGGATGTTTCCTTTATGGTGCCAAGTATACCAGTTGTCATAATAGAAATCGTTTCTTTTCTATTTGGTGGTGCCCTGCAAGAGAAACTCATTTTAAGTTTTGAGGGATGATAGATTCCTTCATTGATCTGAACTCATTTTAAAGCAGGAGAAACTCACTCTTGAGGCCTTGTTAGTTGTTTCGTAGATGGTGATTTGATCCTTTTCAAGTTCTTTCCCAATTTTGGAGTAGATTTATCCTGGCTGCAGTCTTGTTGTGAAGCCACGAGTTTCTGCTGAGAAGAAATTGTATGTCTCTGCGGAGTTGATATTTTTCTTCGTATCTTTTCATTTGAAATCTTCAAACTCAAATTCCGATTTTGCTGCACAAAGTATTATCATTTATGCTTTACTCAATGTCTATATAAAACCTAAATGCTCTTAAGTCCATTTCCCCCTAAGAAATATATATGGACTTACAGGCTGATGATCCTTATGTGCTCTGTTGGTTTCCTTTACACTGCTTTCATATGTGTCATTATGATTCTCAGTTTGCTCAAGGCACTTCTCATTTCTCTGCAATAAGAAACAGAGAATTAGTGAAGATATAGAACCAATAATGCCTGGCATCATCAGAGCTCTACACATTTTAAGGCCAAACTCACTTGAATGGCATTTTGATCTTTTTTCCGCGAGCTCCCTCCTTTACGAACTGGCGTGATTTCACTAAGTGGTGCAGGACAGAGTTTCTTCTCCAGATTAGCTTCCTTGAGAATTCCCCTTTCCTGTAGTAACTCAAATATTCTTAGATACAATGTATTTATGTTTGTATAAAAGCATTTTGAAATCAAGTAGCATAAGAGAAAGGATATACATACATCAGTTCTTAGCCGAAAAGGTTTTGGATTTGTAGGCTTAGGTTTTTCATGCTTAAGCCTTTGACCACCAGTAGCAACAGCAGTTAAGGCACCTTTACATTGCTTACTCTTTGCCATACTTATCTGCCAATTTCAAATGCAGAAAAGAAATCAGAAACTGAAATGAAAGAGAAATACATGAGAGCAGAGTATGAAACCACCTACCTTTTGACTGTCCTTTGGAGTATCATGCCTTCCAAGAATTTTATGTTCTGTTTGTCCATTCTTGATGTCCAATTCTCTGCACATATAAATTTTGCTATTACATAGTTGGAAGAATGCATTAATATGAAGAAAAACTGTAAAAGTAAAAAACAAGAAAATGAAATGAATTTCTAACCTGTTATCATCAGAAGCTGAAGCATTTTCCTTATCGTCACTTTCCATGACTTCATTATCATTCTCCTTGTCATCAGAGTTGGAAGTATGCCTTTTATCATCAATCTCCAGGGTTTCCTTAGAAGCTTGAAATTTCTTAACATCATCATCATCTCTCCAACTCAAATCACTTCTGCCAGTGTCTGACAAAGCTTCAACTCTATTATCATCCACTGATGATTTTGAGACTTCTGTAGTCGTTGCAGGGTCTTTGTGAGCATTTCCTTCATCGTTCTTAGAAGTAGAGCACACCTGCCGAGAATCATCAGTCTTCATTTTCTCCTCGATCTCTTGTAAGGTCTCTTCCCTGTTACTCTTCTTCAAATTTTTAGAAGATTTAGCTTCCAGACCCTTATGCTTTTGCAAGTTTAACCCATCAAACAATCTACTCTTAACCTCTCGTCCTCTCAATTTTTTTCTGGAAGCTGCAGTATCAGAAGGCAGAGGTCTATCATATCCCAACACTTGTTTCTTTGCACTAGGGATCTCAAGCTTCTTCTTTCCATTTCCAGCACGTAATGTCTTCACAGGCGTAATCAACTCTAATGAACTCTCTGTTCTCACTAACTTCTTAGGCGAATGAAATACCAAAGTCTTTGCTACTACTCTATTCTTTGGCACTGCAGTAGCAGTTGTCTTTGGGTTCCTAACACTTCGGAATGCTTCTGGATTCGACAGCTGTTTTTTTGCCTGTGGAGTAGTCAAAGCCTTGGCGATAACAGCAGGCTTTTGTTTTGCCTTTGCATTTGGGGTTGCATTCTGCTTAGAAAGAGATTTGACCTTCACTTTGGGATCAACTATTCTCTTAGATATTGAAGAAATAAGCGCTAGTCGCGATACTCTAGGCTTTGAAGTTTTTGCAGGAACTGTCCGCGGACATTTCAGATCAGTACTACAGCATCAGATATCAGCAAGTGGTAATTTTAGCATAAGTTAAAAAGAAGAAATATCTGAAGTGTAGTTACTGAAAGCTTTGTGAGAATGCAAACCTTGAATCCTTTTTATACAATGCTTTTCGAAGCCGAATGTTTGGACTTCTTGCGGCCATTACCTGCAGGATTCAATAGCTTAATATCCATTTCTCAATTGGGTATATTCTTTAAACCATTACGGGGAAAGACAGAGAGTTTTAACTAACCCGAAGGAGGAAATTTTTGTAGATTCTTTCAGAATCCATTTCTTCTTCATGCTTTTGGTCACATCCTAAGAGGTAATATAAATAGACAGAGGAAATGCAAATTTTAGAATTTGATTTCAAAATATGTATAAGCTACTAAAAAGATGAAAATCGAAACTTCCGAAAGCCAGGGACTATTTTACTCAAATTGCATTCCATTACCAGTAGAAATCTAACAACTCCATCAAAGCAACTCTAAAACCTAATTTCTTTTCCTTTTCTTAAAGAATTTTCAACTATAAAAAACAGAGCATATATCATAACTTTCAAATTTCAATCCCAATTCTGAAAACCACAAAAAGGAATTAGAACTTACCTACTCGCATGCAGAACCAGTAGCAATCGTCGCCGGGGTGGTAGGGATCGGGTGCGTTGAGGTCCACGAACTTAGGGGCCTCAATCTTCTCGTAGAACTCATCTCCATTAATCTCTGCTTCTTCACCGTTAATCTGCACAGACTCCGTGTCGACCATTGAGTAGAGAAAATAAGAGAGTGAAAGAGAAGGGATTTTAGAGAAGGAGCGTGAGTTATCGGTTATGAGATTGTTGAAGTTTGATAATGGCGAGATACCCAAGAAGAGATTTTAAAATCTGCCTTCGGTGCAAGTAGCCGTTGGGAAAGAGTATACCAGATTCGGACAAGATGGTTACACCAACGGATCTAATGGCATTTTCGTAAATTAATAATCTTCAGACCATGCACAATACACAAACACTTCTCGCCTTTGTAATTAGATTAATCTTTTGTCCCTACGATATCACCACCTAATCATTTTTTTTTTTAACACGTTTTTTTACTCACTAAATTTTTTATATATATTATATAACAATGTATTAATTTTTTACCTATAATCAGGGGGCGGAGCCAGCACCTCAAACCAAGGGCTAAAAGAAAATTTTTAAAAATTTAGAATGCAAATGGGAAAAAAAAAAAATTTACACTGTTTTTGGTAAAAATTTCAAGTTCTTTTTTAGTTTGAGGGGCCCAGTACCTCCTGCCACTGCCCCCGTTAATAATATGATATTACAAATCATTTAGTTAAAAGATTAACATTGATTTTATTAACCGCAGAATTATATAAATACAAATAAGAAATATTGGGTCCCTAAAATATTCCTACATATTTTAATTAATAAAAAATATTATTAAAGATAATTTATTTTTATTGTAACGAGATAACTTTCAATTTATTGATATTTTATTTGCAATAAAAATAATTTAATTCTAGTTTAATTAGTAAATTTTTAATTCTATCATTATTAGGAATATAATTTGATAAAAATATATAATTTAACAAATATTAAATTATGTATTTAAATTTGTTGAACCTAGCTAACGTTGGGATTCATACTGTGTTTATTTTTCTATTCTAATTATTAATATTATAATTTTAATCTAATTCTATTCTAATTATTATTATTATTAATTTAATCTCATTCTAATTATGAAGTTGTTCTATCGTGCCTATATATATATATATACTTTTAATTATTTTTTACTATCAAGAATTTATTGTTATTCTAGTAATGATAATATTCGATATGAATATTTTTTTAAGGAGAAATAACATATATTAAAAATAGAAACTTTTTTTTATATCAATCTTATAAAAAGTGCAACAAAAAAGTTTATTCTAAAGACGATGAGAGAATATATGATGCTACAATTGTGGTGGTATTAAAGATATTCGGACCGTCAATAAGTAAGAATGATATTTATTCAAATATTTTATACAATATTAGTGATTGGTTGTTCCAATATTTTCAATTAGATATATATATATATATATATATATATATATATATATATATATATATATATATATATATATATATATATATATATATATATATATTATCAATATATATATAAAAAATATTTATAAATATATAAAAACTATAAACATACTATATATATATATATATATATATATATATATATATATATATATATATATATATATATATATATATATATATATATATATATCTAATTGAAAATATTGGAA
>CANUEP010031175.1:0-18981 GCA_947857235.1 Jatropha podagrica | reverse complement strand
TTGTCTATAACCGTTACGTAATCCTAGTTAGATTAAGAATGTCCTAGGCTAGAATTAAGGAAGTATTCTTGTATAAATAGGTGGTTGTATGTTATGATAAAACATATAAGAAAACAGATTTACTTTCTCTATTCTAAGCAGTGTGTACAACATGAATGTTCCTGGCCATTAGCGCGGCCGTGTAACACCACACGGTTATACCGTGTTACGTACTAACTTCAAACAAATTTTCTGCCTTGCAGGACACGGGCGTGCCATTCAGCACGACCTACCCGTGTTCTTCTCTGGAAGTCCATCAATTGCGCTCTAAAAATCGCTCTAAATTAGCGTGGGTATGCTTATCAACATCCCAAGCCATGAAATTTTGAATTTAGCTCATTTCACCTGCAAAATTACTTAAGTTGGAAACATTAAAAATAATAACTAATGAAAAAAAATAATGATAATAATTAAAACCTAAGAAAAGAAAGAATAATAAATAAATATGGGCTATCTCTCATTAGCGTTTTATTTAGAGTCTTTAAACTCGACTTTTGAGAAGTTCATCAAATAACGGCTTTCGCCCATAGTGTGAATCATGTAACATCACACATAGATCTTGATTGAAAATGCCCTTAAGATTGGCTATATTAGAAAAATTTATGCTTGTATTATCTACAACACTTGGCTTTGAATAATGAACTTGAGGAAAGAACTGTATTTGATAACGGAGAACACAATTTGTTGAAGGTGGTATAATTGGAAAGAAAGGATCTTTCAGTGGTCTATGTATAGAAACCATTGATGAGCTTAAATCAATAGTCTCAATTATTTCCTCATCCACCAATATTATTTCCTGCTTGTCTTCATTTAAATTCTCACCCAATTTCCCTTCCAGATTTACCTTACTTTCTTCATTATCATTAATAATCATATTTGAAAACAAGAAAGTGAGATTGAATTCATCTTCAAAAGAGTTGACTTGAGGAAAGAACTATATTAAATAACGGAGAACACAATTTGTTGAAGGTGGTATAATTGGAAAGAAAGGATCTTCCGGTGGTGTATGTATAGAAACCATTGATGAGCTTAAATCAATAGTCTCAATTATTTCCTCATCCACCAATATTATTTCTTGTTTGTCTTCATTTAAATTCTCACCCATTTTTCTTTTTAGTTTTAACTCAGTTTCTTCATTATCATTAATAGTCATGTTTGAAAACAAGAAAGTGAGATTGAATTCGTCTTCAAAAGAGTTGTATTCTTCACATGTAGGCTTTGCTTCTTCAAAAGATGCAACTTCCCACAAAGTTTTTTTATAATCTAATTTGCTCTCCTCTTCTTGATATGAATGAGCCATTAGATTTACAAATTGCTCCCATTGTACCTCTAAATTTTTCATTGTCTCTTGTTGGATGTTAAAACTCCTTCAAGTTTCATTCATAAATTCCATATGACATTTATTGAGGGCATCAATCAAATCCTTAATTTCATTCTCTTTTTTCTCTTCATCCTCAAAATTTGGAGGATATTTATGATTCCAATCCTGCAGTGAAGGATCCCAATGCCAATGGTAATCAAAATCTGCCATATCATTTAAAATGTGAAGTACATCTTCATAGCTACTTTCAGGAAAATGTGAACACCCATTGTTGAAAATGCACTATCTACCCAAATTCTTGTTTCTTCATCTAATCCAAAATAAAATATGTAAATGAGATATTTATTTGTAAAATTATGATAAGGAAATCTCTCCAACAATTCATTAAATCTTGCCCAAGTGGCATAAAATGGCTCCGAGTTTTTTTGATTAAAATATGCGACTATTTGTCGATGAAACATCTCAAAATACTTCACAATAAAATAATAAAAAAAATTAATAAAAAAAAGAAAAACTACAAACATTGTAAGCAAATATTTCAATTAACAAACAAAAACAAAAATTAAAATAAAAAATGTCTAAATTAATAATAGGTTAATTGGTATTGATATTGGTAATGTCAATTCAGGGCAATGGCGCCAAAAACTTGACAGCAATTTTTCACAAGTGTACGAAATCGCAATAAGTAATAAAGAGTAGTATAGTATCGTCCCATGAAAAGTATATACTAAGTACCAAAATTATTTCAATCTACTATTATTTAAACGATAATAAAGAGGATAATTGTAGGAGTAAAGTAAATTAAAATAAAACAGTAGAAAAGAATTCAAACAATAATATTTGATGAAAAGAAATCAAGGTTTAAAAACTACTAGAGATATTGACTTCACTTAACTCTACCCAATTTGTTTTATTAGTTTGATAATCAATTTAAATTGTTCAAGTAGGGAAAACAACCCTAAAGTAACTAATAAGCTCTCTCGATGTATTGTTAGCTATTTTAATCCCATCTAATTATCTATCTCCTAATAGTGCAACCAAACATGAATTAAATCATTATGTTTTATGGTTTGTTCAAGAATTCATAACCTAAAGTCGTTAAATTATAAAAATCCTCCCATAAGTTGAACCATATAGCTTTCGCATGAAGTTATTATTCCCATGTAATTTATTATCCTTTTCTTATCAAAAACCCTTCTTCTGATAGTATTAATGAAATAAATCAATCCAGAAGAGGAACTCTAGTTGGAAGCATTAAGTTCAATAATAAATTATAACTTGAACAAAGAAAAATAAATCTAATATTATAAATTTGACTAGAAGTTAAGCTACACCAAATCCTTAGTATGATAGTTTAGTTTGACATAGTAATTAAATAAAATTCAATTAAATCTGAAACTAATTGCATGAATAATATGAATTAATGGAAATAAAACAAGATTAAGAGTTTAGAGATAAAAACTAGTTAAACAATAGTGTAGACGACTCCCTTGATTCTTTACACAACTTGATTGCTCGAAATCTTATAAAGAGAGAAAAATTAAGAAAGAATGGAACAAAGGACTAAGTTCTAAGATCCGATGATCCAATGATAACATTGTTGTAGTGATTTCTCTTTATATATACTTCATAGGGTATATTCGAATCCAAGTAGGAAACTAACTAGTCTAATTAGGAGAAAATATTATCTGAGTAGGACACTGATTTTGAGTTGGATTTCTTCCTGATTAGGAGTCTTCTTTCATCAGATTGGGCTTGAGCAATGCTAAGGTGGACCCTTTTATTATTCTCATGCAGACCCATGCATAGGCCACGCACATTTTTTAAATCTACATTGGCTAAATAGCTAAATTCGGTCCAGTTGAGTTTTCAACAGGTGCCACGGCCTTAGTGTGTGCATGGTTTGCCCGTGTCCTTCACTAACTTGGCTATGTTAAGCTTTAAACTTTAAATTTCAGTTCCAATCTTTTTAGCTGCAATTTTTTCTATTTTTCTGCTAAAAACCCTTCAAATTAAACTTATTAAGAATTAAGAAAACTTAATTAAAAAATAAATAAATCTAAATAAAACTAATCAAAATAATTAAAAATACTAAAATTCTTAATAAAAACTAAGCTAAAAATACTATAAAAATATGACCTATCACTATTTTTTCCACCTGCATATAACTAAAACAAACCAAATAATATGTTGTGTTTCTATTATATTATTTTGCTGCATATATATTACATGAAATTTTATGGACTTTAATTTGTGATTTTTTAACAGAATTCTTCAATATGGTGCCTGATTGGAAAAAGAATACAACTTTGCATGCCTTGTTAAGGTCAATGCAGGCAACTCGAGCCAAATCTCAGTCCAAAATTAAGAATTTCACTTTGCCTTCAATGAATTCTCAAGTTCAATCTCAATTAGAATTTGTGAATTCGTCCATAAGAATTACCACACACAGTCAGAATCAATCCACATGAAGAAATTCTATTAAGACTCCATCAATTGCTCAAGTTCAATCTCTAAAGTTACGAATAACTCGAACTCAACCTCAGTCTAAATTAAGGAATTCCACTCCATCTACAGTGACTGCATAATTCCAATGCCAAGCCACACCAACAAATTTCAATATGCATTCAGTAACTATCGAAGATCAAATCCAGAATACACATTTGGACTCAACATCTCCAGAAGTTATTCAAACAATCAATGTATTTGGAACTGGTCATCTGTCTGATGCATCAAAAGCTTCCACTCATTTTGAACCGATGGATAATGGTGGTGAGTTATTCATTTTAATATCTTTCTTTTCATCGTATTTACCACTACTTATTATATGTCATTCAAATAGTTATCAACTAAGTTTATATAATACTTTGTGAATGCAAAATCTCTACATGTCTCTCTTATCCACAAAAGCCTCAAAGAGATACTTTTGCTGTTACTTATTAGCCTTTACACTATATATTTCATTTTATATTTTTGTTTAAGTAGTGTTAAATACTACATTTCTTTTTTAGATTGGTTAGTCTCTAAAAGCAAAGTTGTGAAACTAAAAGAAAGTTTCCTTTCTACTATCCACACAAACTTATTTTCATTCTTTTTGACCGAATTTATATAGGCTATTATGAGTGCAAACCAATTAATTTTAAACTATAAAAGCAACCAACTTAATTCAGTTTTACTACTAAACTTAAAGGTGGCTGTTGATAAGGGAGTCACTTTGATCATAAATTTTAATCGTATTTTTTATAATTAATTAGCTTATTTTAATACTAAAATAAAGAATAATTATTGTTTTATGTATTTACAAATATGAACTTACATTTCCACACATGATTCGACAACTCTTGCTTTCATGTTTTGTTATATTTATAAATGCAAAGAGAGTCATTATGTAGTTGGCAAATTTATTGAAGTACATTGTTAGTTTTAATGTTATGAGTAGTTGCAACATCAAGTAATATGTAAATTTTGTCTTTTACCACAATTTTAGTATGTTAAGACCTTTTTCAATTATTATTACTTCTTAATTGTTCATCCTATTTTATTGCTTATCTTAACAACTAATTATTATATATTTATTCTTAATTGTTTATATTATATATCTTATAAAATGGTCATATTATGGATATCTCAATTTATATATTTTTGGTAGGTTCTATTACAAAGAAGAAGGTTTGTGGGAGAGCTAGAGGTTTTGAGATTAAAAAGCGTCTTAAAGAGGGTACTAAGATTGACAGTGTTATAATAGCTTCAGAAAATCATCTACGTACATGTCCCTTTGAAAAACTTTTTAAAATGGAAATAGGGGTTCTCACTCGAGTGTTTGCACCAGTTCGTGTATTTTACTTGTCAAATATGACAGCTGACATCAAAGATTCAAAGTCATAAATACTTAAGGTTCAAAGTCAATTGCCAACGCTTGTATGAATTGGTATGATAAAGTTGATTATTAATTATTTATAATATTTTAAATGTGGTTGCATTTTTATTATGTCTTTGTAGGAAAATTCAAAAGAAACAAATAAGGAGCTTGATATACCTAGAGAGCCTATTGAAATGCAACTTTACAATGATACTCATCATAAGAAGGATGGCACATGGATTCACCCACAAGCAAAGAAAAATTATGTAAAATTTTTTAGCTTACATAGTAAAATTTCATAATACATGTCTTTCTTTTCTTTTAAATACTTTATGTTAATTTATTATATATAGGTGCAAATGGAAGCTGTTCGTGCACAAAAGTTAATGGGAGGAAAATTCTTGAACAAGTCTTGAAGCCAAAAAAATACTATGCTCATGGACTTGGACATGGGTGAATAATTATTTTATTATTCTTATTTATTATCATTTTAGACATTTAGAGAATAATTATTTTATTATTCTTATTTATTATCATTTTAGACATTTAGAACTCACTTCCAAGTAAAATACTGAAATATTAGTACTTTCAAATTATAAAACCACTTTAAATATTATTATATAATATTATTAATACATTATAAAAAATATAATGTCAAATAATTTTTTTTTTCAATTACCATTAATGAGGAAAAATCATTATATTTGTGATAAATTAATATTTATCATCATTCATTTGTTGTCAAATATATTTTGTCACTATAATTATTTATGAGAAAAAAATATTTATTACATGAACTTAAAAAGTGAGAAATATATTAGTTGTCATCACAAAAAAATTATCATTAGTATATAATTGATGACACATTGAAATTATTTTACCCTACATATTCCAATATTGCTTACGAAGATGTTTGGACTCATTGTATACTGACATTCCTTTAATTAAATCCTTTTGATCGTACACAACTAGACCTCATTAAATTCACCTGAATAAATTTCCATAACAATAGAAACACAAGATCAGGAAAAATCACCTATAACCCAATCCTTTAAACTCACCTGTGATACAGCCTTTACCTACATTAATAGTACCTTCAACTACAAAACCTGTCACTTCCTCTGATAACCAAATAATTGAAAATCCTAACCCTCCACTAAGAAGAAGTTTTAGACAAGTTACAAGACCATCTTGGTTGAAAGATTTTGTGGCCACCATTTAATACAATGGCAATGAATTTTCTAGTACAACTTACACACTAGGTACAATACCCAATTTAATTGATTCTTCTATTTTATTTTTACACCCTCTCATTTAGCTTACCAGGCCAAAGGGTCACGACACCATGAACCTAGTACGTATCAGCAGGCTTGTAAGGATGAGAAATGGAGAAAAGCAATGCAAAAGGAGTTGGATTTGTTAGAGGTAATGCTGAAATATGTTAGAATTTATCAAATTTCTCTTAGAATAATATCCCTATTTTTCAATCATTGTGGACTGTTAGGGAAATCATTTCTGTTAATAATGCTCCTGATTTTCTGGCTTGTTCATTGTATTTTTCTTGTTTTTAAGGAGTTCATCTATCAATGGAAAGTATCTGTTCTACCAAATTATCTTTTGTGCCTATAACTTGTTTGTTAAAAAGCCTCTATTGTTTTTACGTCTCTTCTACAAGGAGAAGTCTCTGTGTATACTTTTTGTTTATTTTAACATCTGGTATCAGAGCCTCTATGGCTAACAATAATCCTTCTATTCCAGCAATTCCTATCTTCAAAGGACATGGATATGAAGCTTGGAGCACCAAAATGAAGACTCTCTTCATCTCTCAAGATTTATAGGAGTTTGTTGAGAAAGGCCGTGATGAATCAGCGGTTACACTAGAGGTTCATAAGAAAGATGTAAAGGCTCTTTTTTTTATTTAGCAGGCTATTGATGAAACTATTTTCCCTCGCATTGAAGCAGCTATAAAGGCGAAGGAAGCCTGGGATGTGCTTTAGAAATGTTATCAAGGCAACTCAAAGGTATTAACAGTCAAATTGCAAACACTCCGAAGAAATTTTGAAGGTGCTTTCATGAAAGAAAATGAGTCTCTTGAAGCTTATTCCATTAAGCTTTCTGAGATTGTCAACCAAATGCGGAGATTCGGAGATGATGTGACCGAGCAAAAAGTGGTTGAGAAGATTTTGAGAAGTTTGCCTCGAAAATATGAACACATAGTGGCAACGATAGAAGAAGCAAATGACTTAAGTGATTTCACTGTCGATGAACTCATGGGATCTTTACATTCTCATGAAGATAGATTGAAGCGATGTGATGATCGGGTTGAGAATGCCTTTTTCACCAAGTTGCAGCTACCTAACAATAATTCCAATAGCAACAATGAGTCCAGCAATAATGGTAGATGCGGCTTTGGTCGTGAAAGGTATAATGGTAGAGGCGGCGGACATTCTAGTGTTCGATATTAAAATCTAAGAGTAGAAGTGAATAATGGTGAACCTAAAAAATTTTAGTGTCTTTATTGTGGTAAACCTGATCATATTAAAAAATATTGCAGGATAAAGGAAAGACATGAGAAAGAAAAAAAAAATTCAATTTTGGAGAATCATGCAAAACTGGCTGAACAAGATGCAAATGATAACAATGAAAGCTTATTTTTTGCTAGAAATTCTTCAACATACTCTTCACCAAATGTTTGGTCCTTTGACAGTGGATGTAGCAACCATATGACAGCAAAATTAGAGGATTTCATCAATCTTGACAGATCATTTCAAACCACGGTGAAAATGTGAGATGGAAGGATTCTTGAAGTACGTGGAAGAGGTGATGTGAAAATTGACTCTGATTCTAACAAATGCATAAAAATGCTCAATATGTTCCTAACCTTGATTCAAATTTGTTATGTGTGGGTCAATTTGTTAGAGAGGGTCATTCACTTGTTTTTAGGACATGTCCTGTACTATTTTTTCTGATTTTAGAAAGCTAGATATATTAATGAAAGCTCCACTTTCTAACAATAACTTATTTCCTCTTCATCTAGATGGCTCACAACATGCCTTTAAAGCGACTTTGGATGATAATAATTGGTTGTGCCATCATCGATTTGGACATCTGAATTTTAAAAGTCTAGAACAGTTGGTGGGTCAAGAGCTGGTAGAGGGGCTGCCAAAGATTCAATTTGTTGATAGCGTGTGTGAAGGGTGTGTTGTTGGGAAGCATCACCGTGATCCCTTTCCAAGTAGGAAAGCTAGAAGAGCTTCAAGACCTGCAGAATTAATCCATACTGACATTTGCGGACCCATGAAGACCCTCTTATTGAATGACAATAGGTATTTCTTAGTTTTTGTTGATGATTTCAGTCGGATGTCATGGGTTTACTTCCTCAAACAAAAATCAGAATCTTTTTCTGTCTTTAAGAAGTTCAAAGCTCTTGTTGAAAAACAAAGTGAGCACTCCATAAAAATTCTAAGAACAGACCGTGGTGAAGAGTTTCTATCTAAAGACTTTGAAAGTTTTTGTGAAGAATGTGGTATTCAAAGACAATTCACAATATGTTATACTCTGCAACAAAACGGAGTCGCCGATATAAATGAGGCACAGAGAATTGCAGTGAAAACTCGTATTTGTTATTTACCATTGTATGCTTAGATACACACATATCATATATGATTTACAAGAGAGAAACTGTACAGCTAAGTATATAGCTGTGTATATATTCAAAATTAATTAACTAACTTTATTCTTATCAGCTGTTTCAATACTCCCTCACAAGATGGAGATACCATTGTGGACTCCAACCTTGAAGTGATTCGAAATGCACACTGACTTTGGCAGTGGTTTTGTGAGAAGATCCGCAAGTTGATCCTTGGAAGAGACATGGGACACCCTAAAATTCTGCTTCTGAATAAGATCTCAAATGAAATGGAGATCAATCTCTATATGCTTCATTCGAGAATGATAAACTGGATTTTGACAGGCATAAGTAGTTGAGATAGTAACACAGTATAAGACAGGTATTGAGGTTTGTATCCCAAGTTCAAACAATAAAGATCTTACCCAAACTATCTGAGAAGTAGCAGCGGCAGCAGCATGGTATTCAGCTTCAATGGATGACCATGCAACAAACTTTTATTTTTGAGAAGTCCATGAAATCGGAATTGAACCAAGATAAAGTATGTATCCAAATGTGGACATTCTATCATTCAAATCACCAACCTAGTCTACATCCGAAAAAGCATGAAACACAAAAGAGGATTGTGGAGTGATCATAACACCATAATCAATCATAGACTTAAGATATCTCAACAATCTTTTGAGTGCATCCCAATGTTTGTTAATTGGACTCTGCATAAATTGTGACAACTTGTTGACAGAAAAACAAATGTTCGGCCTTGTCCAAATCAAATACTGTAATGCCCCCACTATTCTGCGATATTCAGTCAGTTCAACCTCCTAAGCTTTCGAACCATTCTTACACAGAGTTGTTGTTATTGCAAAAGGAGTTGAGATGGGTTTAGAACCCTCCATGTGGGATGCAGTTAACAACTTCCTGACATAATGATGCTGCAATAAAAATAAACCTGTAGAGGTAGTTTGAATATATATTCCCAAAAACAAGTTCAACTACTGTGGATCTTTCAATGAAAATTGAGAGGCCAGCTTATCAATAAATGACTGAATGTATTCAGAACTACTTCCTGTGAGCAGCAAATCATCAACATAAATAAGGAAAAAGCACACAACACTATCTTTCTTAAAAATGAACAAAGAGTGATCACTTTTGGACTGAATAAAACCAAATGTAATTGCACAATTCCTCAAAGCTTGATACTAGGCCCTTGGAGCTCGACAAAGACCATACAAGGCTTTAACTAATTTACAAACATATGTAGGTTTATTAGGATTCACAAAACCAGGTGTTGTTTCATAAATACCATTTCTTGCAAAGGTCCATAGAGAAAAGCATTGTTGATGGAGAAAAGCTGACAAATACTCCATTTATTAAAAACAGCAAGAGTTAAGACAATTTGAATAGTTGCTGGCTTTAAAACGGGACTGAAAGTTTCTTCAAAATCAACCCTAGGGCGTTGATTATACCCTTTAGCTACTAAACGTGGCTTGTACTTTGATACCAAACCATATGCATTTCTTTTGATTCTGAAAATCCACTTGCGACCCACCAGATTTTGATCACCGCAAGAAAGAACTAAAGCCCAAGTACCATTAGTCATCAAAGCATCAAACTCAGATGACATAGCTGATAACTTGCAAATCCAACTTTTGTTTATTGTTATATTTATGTTAATTTGGTATTATTTTGTGCTTAAAAGAGTGGTTTAACTTGATTTATTATTTTTATGCTAGGAAAAGTTGGATTTGATATGAATAAAGCAAAAAGAAGCGCAATTGAAATTGTTTGGAGCGAAAAAGGAGCTGCTGAAAATTAGGAACACGACTTCGACTAATTCCAGCACGTTTTTACAGCTGCATGATTATATTAGAGATAGTTTTTTTAGTGGGCATTATTATTGTATTAGTGGGCCCCATTTTTTTAAAGAGTATTTAAGTGAAAATTAGGTCTTTTTGGTAGGCATTCTTTAGCCTCCTAGGGTGTGACGAATTTGAGAGAATTTTTGGAGAGATTTCTCCCGAACTTTCAATTCTTTTGATGATGTTTTTTTCCATAGCCATGTGCGGCTAAACGTTTTGTTCAGTTAAGGCTAAACCAAGGTAGAAGTTTGATTTCGACTGTGAGATTATATTGAATTTAATTGAATTTAATTGAATTTCTTTATTCTGTTGCATTTATATAATTTCTGCGATTTATTGGGAAAATATATTCCCCAGCGAAATTCTATTAAATGATTTAACAGGGCCCGTTATGTTGTTTGGTAGAAATTTCCATAGCTATTCAACATAATCAGATCCGCAATTGTTTGGTTAAGTTGATGCGTAGTGATTAATATAATTTAATTGGGTAGAACTCTTTTGGTTATACTAAGAAAGAATATAATCAGATTTAAATAGATATCGTAGTTTCTATTAATTTGGGCAGGGTTCTACTAGATTTTAAAGCTGTTAACAGTTAAATCCTTCGTCGTACTTAGGATTGCTGGTTAATTAGGGGTTGTTATTATATCGTATCTTAGCAACCTATTCCTACGGTAGAACTGGTTGGGTCGACGTTCTTCCTGGCTATAACCTGTCTGTAATATGAATTAAGGAGTTAATCTTGAGTCAATGATCAATCAAATCAAATCTTCGAACTGCGGTATGCCTTAGCTGGATTAAATCTAAATTGTTCAGGTTCAATATTTAATTTTATTGCATTTATTTCTTTGATTTAATTTTAATTCGTTTAGTTCAATTATTAAATTCCCCCGTTTCAGTTTCTATTTTTTTTAATTTTATTTTCAGTTCTAGTTTATTTTCGACAAAGCTAATCCCTAGGGTTCGACCCTTCTCACCATATTTACAAGTTTTATTATGTAGGAGAGCAGGTTAATTATTTTTGGCGGATTCGACGCCCGTCAAATTTTGGCCTGCCACCATTCTAGAACCTTAAGAGCTTGAATTACACATATTGGCTCAAGAGAAGGAGGCAGAGGATGTTTCGAAACAGAGTGTATAAGTTTGGGTTTAAAAATGTTATTTTGGGATCTAGTTGTCATGGGGTGAGTTCGAATAGGCTGATGTACTGGAATAATTTCATTTGGCAATTGAACATCAGACCTTGATAGATTTGAACTAGCAGGAGAAGACACTGGAGACCTAGATGATGAAGAAGACTCAAAAATTTGAGGAGATGACGACGATGAAGACAAAGAAGAAGATTGAGAATTATATAGCGGTGAACCCGACGATTCTAACAATAAATCAGAAGAAGAAGACGATGAATCTTGTGTAGAAATCGACACATCAGAATGTATCAATTCATGTTGTGCCCTAAGTGGAGACGATGTCGTATTGAAAGGAGCTAGTATTATAACATTAGAGGGAAATGACACCGTTCCATCTACAGACGCTTCTGAATTTAAATTTATTTCAGAAATAGGGGACTTACTTGGATCATACCAAACATGCTTAACTGACTCCTTAACCCAGACATTCTCTCTAGGAAATTGTTCTTCAACAAAGACCACATGTCTAGACACATATACCTTCTGACTTTGGGGCTCAAAACATAAATAAGCACTCTGACTTTGTGACCCAAAAATATACATGGCTTGGATTTGGCCTCAAATTTATTATGACCATATGGACAAAGGTATGGGTAACACAAGCAGCCAAAAATTTTAAGTTTAGTATAATTTGGGTGCGTATTAAACAATTTTAGGAAAGGAAATGACATATTTAGAATCGGTGTGGGTAGCCTATTTATAAGATAGGCAGTAGCTTGGAATGCATATGAGGCGATGTTTGAAGATGAGTAATTCCATGTTGGTGAAAAATTTTTCTTAAACTCACAACACCCCCACCCCCCCCCCCCCCCCACCCCAAAAAAAAAAAAAAAAAAAAAATTGGTATACATAGATACTATTTTGGTTTTAAACAAGTTTTCAACCAACCTCTAAAAAGAAGGAAAAGATCAAGGCAACATCAGATTTAGCTTTAATAGGATAGAACCAAATATATTTTGTGTTTGTGTAATGATAAACAAATATTAAGTAATATCTAAAGCCATCAAAAGATTGAACAGGTGCTGGTCCCCATAAATCTGAATACATTAACTCTAATGGTTTTGAACTTGAAAGAGAAGAAACTCCAAATGCAAGTCGATGACTCTTATTACACCGACAGGAATTACAATCAAAACTACTGGACGACTCGGACAAATTAAATTGAGACAAAACATAACAATAAATCTTAGCAGCTGGATGACCTAGATGCTGATGCCAGACAAATGAAGACTCACGAACAGAAGAATGAGCAGCAAACAGAGTAGAAGACCGATATTTCAAAATGGAAGAGAGACGATATAAAGAGTTCTCAATTCGCCCCTTTGTGATTATCTCCCCTGTGAATAGGTCCTTGACAAGAAACCAGTTAAAGAAAAACTCAATAGAGACCTTATTAGCAAGACAAAAGGCAGAAACAGAAATCAAATTCTCTTTTGCACGAGGTACACACAGCACATTAGTTAAAGAATAAGATTTTAAGGGAAAAGATAATAATTGAGATCCAACATGTGTAATTCTCAAACATGTACCATCGGTGAGATGCAGTTCATCAAGTCCTTCATACGGTGCATGTAACGCCAGATTCTGAAGATCATTGGTTACATGATGAGTAGCTCATGTGTCCAAAATCCAATTCGGTGATTCTGCAGTAGTTTGATTAGCACGGGGCTGAGGGAATTAGTCTTGAAAAAATCCTTTGCTTGATAACACTATTTAGCAATATGTCCTGGTCAATCACAAATCTGACACAAAACCTTAAAGCCACTTGTACCTCTTTGTAGTATTTGGATCAGAAAAGATCTATGATCCTCTTGCTGAATTTGAAGTGTCAATTGAATACCCTACTGAAATTGAGAATTCTGCCAAAGTATTTCCCTTCTTTACATTATTAGCAGTGATAGGAGTTGGATTATATGATAGATCCACCTCATTCAAATATAACTCATGAGATTGCAATTTTTCCTTAAGCTCCTCAAAAGAAATAACTGAATCACGTGCTCTCATAACTACTGCAATATCTCTAAATTTCGAGCCAACACCATTCAAAATATGTATAACAAGATCCACATAAGAAACAGGACTTTCGACAAGAGCTAAGTCTTCTGAAATAACGTTAACAGACTGTAAATAATCAGACACAGATCTGGATTCATGTTTAAAATGGAGAGTTTCTCACGAAGAGAGATAATTCTTATTGCAGAACGACTGGCGCAGGAGGTCTTTATCTTGTCCTAACCATCAGCAGCAGATTCTGTAGAGGACATAATATGCATAGTGGAAAAACTCGTTGCTCTAATAATGGCAGCTAACTCGAGCTAATCTTGACAGATCCAGAGTTCATAATCTGGATTTTTCTCATCCTTCCCATCTTTATGAATGAGTGGAGAAGGGCAAGGTATTGACCGATCAACATAACCCATCAAGTTATGACCCTTGAATACAGGCATGACTTGTGCTCCCCAAGTCGGGTAGTTTTATTGAGTAAGTTTGAGGGGAAATTGGATGCGTTAAAAGAAATTAAAGTTTTCCCAGAAGAACGAATAATATTTGTATTAGTTGATGGTGAAGCCATTGAAACAAAAAGAGAATCGGAATGAAGATTTTAATAGAAATGATACCATATAAATGAGGCACAGAGAATTGCAGTGAAAACTCGTATTTGTTATTCACCATTGTATGCTTATATACTCACATATCAGATATGGTTTACAATAGATAAACTGTACAACTAATTATATAGCTATGTACATATTCAAAATTAACTAACTTTATTCTTATCAACTGGTTCAATAGCCGAGAGGAAGAATCGGAGTCCAGTGGAGATGGGAAAGAGCATGTTCAAAGCTAAAAATCTACCTAACAATTTCTGGGTAGAGGCAATACATACAACAACATATCTTCTTAACTGATCTCCTACATCAGCCTTATATCAACTAACACCATTTGAAGCATGGCATGGATGGAAGCCTATGGTAACTCATTTCAAAATCATTGGTTGTATTGCATTTGTACATGTTCCATCTCAAACAAGAACGAAATTGGATGATAACAGTATCAAATGCATTTTTGTGGGTTATAGCATTGAAACTAAGGGATACCTTTGTTATAATCCTATTAGCAAGCAATTACTAATCAGCCTTGATGTTGTTTTTGATGAGAAGAGTTCCTAGAATTAGAATGAGTTGCAGAATTTTTCAGAGGTTTTACAGGTTGAAGATGATACCATTATTGCACCAGCACTAATTTCGCCTAAAGTTTCTATTACAGCTCCTTCAACTCCAACTAGTCCACTTGATCAAGCAAGATCAAGCTCATCATCACTAGAAATGCCTCCAAGAAAACGGAAGTCCTTGGCTAAGATCAATGCTACTTCATATGGACCTTGGCAATATTGCAATCTAGCGCAAGCTGTTGAACCATGTTCATTTGAAAAGGCTGAAACTTATGCTGAATGGCGTGTTGCCATGGATGAGGAAATGGATGCCTTGGAGCAAAATCAAGAATAGGAGCTTGTAGATCTACCAGAAGGAAAGGAAGTTGTCGATCTCAAATGGGTCTACAAAGTAAAATACTTACCTGATGGGTCAGTTCAAAAGCTAAAAGCAAGGCTGGTTGCTCAAGGCTACATGCAACATGAAGTAGCTGCTCAAAATTAATGGCATGTTTATCAGTTTGATGTCAAATTAGCTTTTTTGAATGGAATTTTGGAGTAAGAGGTATTTGTCAAACAACCTCAAGGTTATGAAATCGTAGGAGCCAAACAAAAGGTGCATCTGAAGAAAGTTTTGTATGGCCTGAAGCAAGCTCCACGTGCCTAGTATGAAAAAATCAATGGCCACTTGGATTCTCATGGTTTTAAAAAAAGTCTAAGTGAATCCACTTTATATGTCAAAGTGGAAGAAGCCAACCAAGTGTTGCTTGTGTGTTTATACGTTGATGACTTTATTTATTCAAGTAATAGTACTTCTCTATTGAATAATTTTAAAAAGATTATGACGGATGAGTTTGAGATGACTGAATTGGGTTTGATGTGTTATTTTCTTGGTTTGGAAGTGATGCAAGCAACTGATGGTATTTTATTTCTCAAAAGAAATATGTGAAGAACTTGCTTGAGAAATATCATATGGTGAATTGTAATCCAATAAATACTCCTATAAGCACTGGGCAACAATTTACATTGCATGATAATGAGGAAAAGGTTTATGCTGGTTCTATTAGAAGCTTATTTGGGAGTTTGATGTATTTAATTAATAGCAGGCTAGACATTCTTCAGGCAACAATTCTCTTGTCTAGATTTATGCAAAGTCCCAGTAAAATTCATCTTGGTATAGCAAAATGAATTCTGAGATATTTAAAGGGAATAATCTTTCGTGGGATTTTTTATGCTAAAAATAATAATCTTATAGAAGACAGAAAGAGTACTTATTTTCTTTTTGGGATCGAGTGCTTTAACCTAGAGTTCAAAAAAACAAGCTACGACAGCCTTATCATCAACCGAAGCTGAATACATGGCAATTACAACCACGGCTTGTCAAGCAGCATGGCTCAGAAGAATCTTAGAAGACATGAAGCAGAAGCAAGAATCTATCTGCTACAACTATTTTTTGTGATAATCAATCCAAAATTGCCTTAGCAAAGAATCCAGTTCATCACAGCTGTTCAAGGCACATAGAGATAAGGCACCATTTCATTAAAGAGTTAGTTGCTAAAGGAGTTGTCAATCTAGAATTTTGTAGTACAAATGAACAAGTAGCAGATTTGTTTACGAAGCCGCTGCCGTTTGATAAGTTTACTTATTTCAGAGAATTAATTGGAGTTAAGAGTTTCCGCATTAAGGGGGAGTGTTAGAGGTAATGTTGAAATATGTTAGAATTTGTTAAATTTCTGTTAGAATAATATCTCTATTTTTCAATCATTGTGGACTATTATGAAAATCATTTTTGTTAATAATGCTCCTGATTTTCTGGCTTGTTCATTGTTATTTTTTTTGTATTTAAGGAGTTCATCTATCAATGGAAAGTATTTGTTCTACCAAATTATCTTTTGTGCCTACAATTTGTTTGTTAAAAGGCCTCTATTGTTTTTACCTCTCTTCTACAGGGAGAAATCTCATTGTATACTCTTTGTTTATTTTAATAAGATTTACTAGAATATAATAACACTTGGGTTCTTTCCCATTTACCGCCTAAGAAGAAACCAATAGGAAGTAAATGGGTCTACAGAATCAAACATCTTCTTGATGGCTCGGTGGATAAGGCAAGATTAGTTGCCAAAGGGTACAATCAGCTATTAGGATTAGACTACACAAACACATACTCTCTTGTGGCTAAGTTAGTTGCAGTTAGATTACTTTTGGGTATAGCAAGAGCGAAAACATAGCCCTTGCATCAATTGGACATAAATAATGCGCATTTGTATGGTCATATCGATGAGAAACTTTACATGAGTCCACCTGAGGGTTATGTAAAAGCACAAGAAAGGGAATTCTACATATCAACTAAATCATTGTACGGCCTGAAGCAAGCAGGCAGACAATGGAATAAAGAGTTTAGAACAACTCTTCTCTCTTTTGGTTTTGTACAATCAACCCATGATAATTGTGTTTTCATTAAAGGTTCAGGTTCCACTTTTTTGGCATTATTAGTGTGCGGATGATGTCTTAATCATAAATCCTATTACATCTTTGATTACTGAGGTCAAGAATTATTTACACAAGCAATTCACGCTTAAAGATCTTGGTGCGACCAATTATTTGCTTGGCGTTGGAATTGTGAGATCACCTTATGGTATTTTCATTTCATAGAAAAAAGTTCATTTTTGACTTATTACAAGATCCTGGTTTGAATGATGTCTTCTCAGTTAGAACACCTCTTATCGAAGGACTAAAATTAGAACCTATCATGGGACATTTATTGGACAACCCTAAACAATACAAGAGACTCATTGGTAGGCTGATTTACTAGGAACATTTCCAGACCTAATATCACATTTAGTGTTCAACAATTGAGCCAATACATGCGGGCTCCTTGTAAGGGTCACCTTAACGCAGTATTGCACTTGCTTAAATACCTTAAGAGATGCTCTTCTCTTAGCCTTTTCTACCCTACACAATATGAGTTGAATCTTATAGCTTATTGTGATGCAGATTGAGGTACTTGTTTTGTCACTAGAAAATCTGTATCAGGTTATTGCACGTTCCTTGATGCCTCTTTGATTCGGTGGAAATAAAAAAAAACAAGCCACTGTTAGTAAGTCTATAGCAGAGGCAGAGTATAGAAGCATGGCTCCTACGGTATTAGTTACAATGGCTTTCCTACATGGTCAAAGATCTCAAGCTTCCTCCCCTTCTTCCCATCAAACTTTACTGTGAGAACCAGGATGCTTTACACATTACAGCAAGCCCAGTTTTTCACAAGAAGACAGAGCATATTGACATAGATTGTCACATTGTAAAGCAACAAGCCAAGTTTTTCACGAGGACAGAGCATATTGACATAGATTGTCACATTGCTAGAGCACAATTCTCTTCTGGGTTCATTTCTCCTATTCAAGTCTCCGGCAAATACCAGTTGGCAGATTTGTTCACTAAATCCTTATCTGCAGCCACTTTCTCTTTTCTCAGTCCCAAGTGAGGACCACTTTCTATTTTCTGAGGAAGCTATATAGATTTTATTAATTGTCATCCAATGTCACTGATCCATTGTTATCTTAGCAGTGCCAATTCTTTTACTTTTAGATATTTAGTTAGCTAAGCAAGTGTGTTAAGCTTGAGAATTAATTAGTTATTTTAGACTTCTATATAACATGTTTTTCTTTGTGGCTAAGATCAATTCATTGAATGAAAAAATTAAAAAAAAAATTTTCTCCAACGTTTTCCCCAAGTTTCGTTGATAGATAAATATTTGTCTTGTTCTTATTAAAAAAGGGTAAAAAAAAATCAAAGGTTCAAACAAAAATTGTTTAACCATAGATTAAAAACTTGAAAAACAAAAATAACATAGGAAACAAGATGAGAAACTTATTAGAGCAAGAAATCCAGATGGTCACAGGCAAACTCAACTAAACAAGGCAGCAAACATTATTTT
>CANUEP010031168.1:0-44402 GCA_947857235.1 Jatropha podagrica | reverse complement strand
CCCCCCCCCCCCCCCCCCCCCCCCCCCCCCCCCCCCCCCCCCCCCCCCCCCCCCCCCCCCCCCCCCCCCCCCCCCCCCCCCCCCCCCCCCCCCCCCCCCCCCCCCCCCCCCCCCCAATCGGGTTTTTTGAAAATTTAACTTTTCAAAATAAAAAATATAAATTTTTTTATAGTGGAATTATAAACTATTTGTGAGAGTCGGTTATCAAGATTAAAACTTTCTCACAAAATTGTTGCAATATTAAAATGACTTTATGAAGAACAATTATTATGTTTAGAATTGCTTCATAAAGCTTATGCAAAATTAGAAATACTCTATGAAAAATAGTTATTACGTTTAGAACTACTTTACAAAGCTTATTAAAAATTAGAAAACTAATTTTAACTCAAATTGTGAATTATACTAAATATACAAGGACAGATTAGAACTTGGTATAATGACAATTTAGAAATCCAGAGTTCTAATGGTCCACAAAGATAAAGCTTATTCACATTGAGAAACAAAAAATCATTAACAACTTTGCATTTTTAAAAAAAATTAACAGTTGTGTAAATAGAAAATAATCAAGCAGAACTTCAAAAAATAAAAGAAGATAAACACAGAGATTTATTATGGTTTCACACTAACTTACCTACATCCACTTCCAAGACTCATCCAAATCCTCCACTATAGGGTAAAAGACAAATGAAACTTTACAAGAAAATAGATCAATGCCTTGATCTAACCTTTGTCCCACTAGATTTCTAAAGGTTCTAATTAACCTCTACCCTTTCTGTTTTTGCAAATAATAGAAACTCACATCAAGACATTAAATCTCACACAATGAGAAGGTCACTTGATAAGCTATTACACCATAGCTTTTCAACCTAAGCTATTAAACAAATGTTTTTCATTTAAAGTTCTTTAGCCTACAATAGATTACAATAAATCTATATAGAGAAAGAGAGAAATGCAATTATGAGCACAAAAAAAAATAGAGATTTTGAAAACAGAAATAAAGTTCAGAACTGTTCTTCAAAAAATATTATTACCAAATTTTCTTTTCTCTTAAAAAATATCTCTTGAAGCAAATAGATGAAAAGAAATGAAGGGAGTTGAAGAGAGAATTTTGAAAAGATAAAAAACTTCTAATCAATGGACTCTTACTCTTGCAAAACCACACTTTTGAAAGAATGAAACATTTTTATAAGAGGAATAAAAATCCACCTATAAAGACATTGATCTTTGCTATAAAGAATATCTTTGACTCTCAAAAAATAAAAAGATAGTGTATGTGAGTCCTATTTATCTGTTGCAAAAAAATAATTTTTGCCAAAATCATTTTCATTTAGGTAAGTGGAATTAAAAGAATAAAGATTTGACTTTTCTTTTTTAAGGCAATTTTCGAAAATATCTTAAAATGGTCTTAAGAGAGACAAAAATAGATTTTACACTTATAAGGAATACTCTTTCTATCATATAATATTTTCTACGATACTGACCCCCTAAAAAATCTTCAATAATCTTTAAGATCTTCAAAGAATCTTAAATTGTAGGAGCATATATTATTTAGCATTTTTCATATTAAAAATATGCATAAAATAGCTTTAGCACATACAAGAATATAAAATTTATTTGTTTTGCATAATCATCAAAACCTAAAGACAAAATTAACCCTTGAGCGAACAAATGTTTACTAGGTAAATGATAGGTTGTACTTTTATAGTATTTTTAGCTTAGTTTTTATTAGGAATTTTAGTATTTTTAATTACATTGATTAGTTTTTATTTAGATTTATTTATATTTTTAATTAAGTTTCCTTGATTCTTGATAAGCTTGAATTAAAGGGTTTTTAGTAGGAAAATAGCCAAAATTTTCATCAAAGAAGATTAGAGCTAAAATTTAGAATCAAAAGCTCAACATGGCCAAGTTAGTAAAGTACACAGCCAAGTCGTGTGAAACCCCATGGTCGTGTTACCAAGAAAGCTCAAAATTCCAATGGGCTAAATTCAACTATTTAGCCCATGTAGATTTGAAGACTAGGCGTGGTGCATGAGACTACAACAGAATAGTAAAAGGGCTCACCTTATTTATATTTCAGCCCTATTTGATAAAAGAAGACTCCTTATCAGGAAGAAATCCAACTCAAAATCTATTTCCTACTCATATAATATTTTCTCCTAATTAGTCAGCTAATTTCCTACTCGGATTCGAATCAAAGACACCCTACGAAGTCTATATAAAGAGAGATCACCACAACAATTATTCATCATCGAATCTGAGTTCTTAGATCTATATTCTACTCTTTTCTTAATTTTTTTTTCTTTTACGACTTCAAGCATTCAAGTTGTGTAAAGAATCAAGAAAGTCATCCACGCTATTACATTGACTAGTTTTTATCTCTAAACTCTTAATCTTGTTTTCATTTTTCACTATTCATATTAATTATGGAACTATTTTCAAGTTTAATTGACTTTTATTTAATTACTATGTCGAACTAAACTCTCATATTAGGGATTTGATGTAGCTTAATTTTTATTCCAATTTACGATATTAGTTTTGTTTTTCCTTGTTCAAGATATAATTTATTATTGAACTTAATGCTTCCAAGTAGAGTTTCTCCCCTAGATTTATTTAATTCATTAATCACTATTGGAAGAAGGATTTTTTATAAGAAAAGGGTAATCAATTACATGAGAATAATAACTTAATGCATAAGCTATATGGTTTGACTCATGAGGGATTTTAATAAGTTAACGACCTTAGGTTATGAATTCTTAAACAAACCATAAAACTTAATAACTTAATTCATGTTTGATTGCACTATTGGGAGATGGGTAATTAGACAGGATTAAAATAGCTAACAATACATTAAGAGAGCTTATTAGTGATTTTAGGATCGTTTTCCCTACTTGAACAATTAAAGTTGATTAATAAACTAATAAAATAAATTGGATAGAACTAAGTGAAGTCAAAATTTCTAGTGGCTTTTAAACTTTGATTTCTTTTCATTAAATATTCTTGCTTTAATTGTTTTTTATTATTTTATTTTATTTTACTTCTTTATTTTTAAAATTATTCTCTCCACTCTCGTTTAAATAATAATAGGATAGCATAATTTTGGTACTTGTTATACAATCTTTGTGGGACAATACTCTACTCACTCTTTATTACTTATTTGTGATTTTGTATACTTGTTAAAAACCATTATCAAGTTTTTGGCGTCATTCCCATTGATTGGCATTACCAATATCAATACTAATTACCCTATTATTAGTTTAGATATTTATTTTTAATTATTTTAATTTTTCTTTTCTTAGGAATTTTTATGTGTTTATGCAAAGACGATCTCGTAGCGTTGAACCTTTAGCTTTTGATTTAGAAATTGAAAGAACCTACCGAAGGAATAATGCTGTAAGAAGGAATCAAGAACGTGAATGAAGAACGCAAACAAACATGGTTGGATGAGAGGATGAATTACACGATTTAGTGGAGTAAGAGAAACATGAGGTGTTGTGTAACACCCATCGCTGAATCCCGAAGGACCGGATGACAAGCACCACATTCGGGGCCGGAGCACCATCTTATCTTACCTAATAATTCTAAATTATGTATTAGAAGTGGCTAAGTTTTCATAAGGAGGCAAGTAATATTTTTTTTAAAATAAAAGCTTAAGGAAATTCCTACGGAAAATCCGCAAGAGTTTCCCCTAAAAATCAACTTGCCACATAAAGAAAACAGAAACACTTCCAATATTTAATCCTCCAAACCCCAAAACTCCAAATCAACATAATAAGTCATGCAGCACTTCAAATATTCACACCAATCAACTTAGATTCTATCATAACATGATATCATCCATTCCAAGATTTAATTACTAATGATCATTCACTTTAAAATTCACAATGAGATAAAACTTCTTAATTAACCACAAATCTCATTAATTTACAAACTCAATATACACAATTCAATCTCTTACAATATTTTTAATACATGCCGTAATATATCCTATACATATCCTACTTAAAATAAATTTTTCTTCTCTGTGCTAAGCCTCCGATCCTCGAGTAGCACCCATTGTCCCTAACCTACGCGTGATAAAAATCGACGCGTTGAGTATATCACTCAGTGCTGCTAGATAAAATATTTGAACATATTTCATATAAAATGCTTAGAAATAAATCATAAAATTTCAATTATATTAAAAATACTTAAAACACAAGTCATATGAAAACTTAATCGAAAGTCGACAAAATTGTAAATATATAAAATGTTCATTTAAAATACATTTCTATACTTTCAATTAAAACATAGCAATAGTAATTTTTTAGCATCTAAAACATATGTTTCATTACTTTCATTATATTTTTGAGGCTCAAATATACCAGGAGAAATAATAGTAGATTTGATTCCATATCATAACATCTTTGGCCTTAGGTCGCCAACCATAACATAAAGGCATTAAAGTCTACTTATACGTAATAAGCACATCCACTTAAACATAAGGCCTATAAGCCTAGCTTATGATCATAGCTCATATTATATCATAATGGCATTAAAGCCGAGCATGCACATCTTACATAAATGAATCATGTCATACCACATTTCAACCAAAGTACATAAGAGCCCAAATCATATTATTTCCTCATAAATCGTCGTATTTCTTATAACTCATTTCTTAACAAGACTTTCATAACTTAATTCTTTTTACTTCGAATTTTCACTTATATTCCAAAGAAAAGTCATACTTTCGTAATACATACATATATATATATATATATACATATATATATATATATATATATATATATATATATATATATATATATAGCTTAAAATACTTAAAAACCATCATTTAGCAAAACATTTCAAAGCCTAAACATTTTTACTTCAAAATAGCTTAACTTACAATTTCAAAATATTATTCAATTTTCATACTTATACTTATCAAAACTTATACTTATAAAATATATATACATACATAATTTAAGAGGCTTAAAAAAACAAGTAAAAGAAATGAAAACAAGCCTTACGACCCTAGGGTGGTTCGGCCTCCATATTTTCACAAAGGGACAATGTATTCCTCCTTCAATGTAACACCCATCGCCCAGCCCCGGAAAACCAAACGGCGGATGCCACATTCGGTGCCAGAGCACCGTCTTATATCACTTACTAACTCTAGATCACATATTAGAAGTGGTTAGATTTTTCTGAAGGAGGCAAGTAATTAAAAATTTAAAAATAAGAAAATAAAGTTTAAGGAAATTTCTATGGAAATTTCGCAAGAGTTTTCCAAAAAATTTAGTTGTCACACAAAGAAAATCTACACACTTCCAATATCAGCCTCCAAATCTCAACTCCAAATTATTTCAAAGATCACGCAACACTTCTATCGATTATATTAATTCAATTAAGTTCTAATCTCACCATTCATTCCAAAAATATATATTTCACCATTCATACATCAAACATATAATCAAATAATATTACTTAAATATCCACAAATCTCATTATTTACATTCTCAATATCTACATCTTCAATACTTCTTACAAAAATATTATACATGCCATAATTTACATTAATATATACATATCCTATCAAAAAGCTAGACTCCTACTTTGATGTTGTCTCTTTGGTCTTCGGGTAGCACCCACAGCTTACAACCTATGCGTGATAAAAATCAACGCGTTGAGTGGAAGACTCAGTGGTGCTAATAATTATAAAATAAAGTAACTAAGAAATGCCAAGTAGTAAATCACATATATCTTTGAAAATACTTAAATCAGAATATACATATTAAGCAAAGAAAACTTGCTAATAAAATCCAATATTTCGAAAATCATAAAGAAATTCACACCTTAAAATTTTATACCAAATTCAATATGAATAAGAAAATATCATAAAGACCAATATGTTTTCGGTTTCTTTATAATGAAATAAAATTCACCCTTTCCATTTTATTTAGGCTCATACCAATACCAAATGAATGTAAGCAGATTCGATTGTGGCATGTTAAAGCGCCACCCACCAATCACGCAATCGTGGCCTGTGGAAGTGCCACCGTGGCCTATGGATGCACCACCCACTAATCACACAATCGTGGCCTATAAAAGCACTATTGTGGCCTATGCAAGCACTACCATAAATAATAAGCGAGTCCACCTATTTATAAGGGCTGATAACTCTAGCATATGATCATAGCTCCACCAAACAATATGGGTTGATAACTCGAGCATGCTCACATATCGCAATAAATCTCATCATACTACATTTCAATCATGTATAGTAGAGCCCAAAATAAATGCATTCTTCCACAAATAATCTCATTTCTCATTCACCATTCCTTATCCAAAAACATTTCAAAATTAACACCTATTATTTCAAAATCACTTAACTTACAACTTACAAAAATTACCATATTCTCTTTTTTTTATACTTAATAAAATAAATTTTCAAAATAAATATACTTAATATAGTATAAAAGTACTTAAATCAAGAAATTTCCAGCATTTTTATAAACTTTACCTTTGTTGTGTTCTCAAGGTATAACTGAAGTTATCGGATTTCAAATTGAGTTAAACTTAATTCATTAGAAAGATAAGATAAAATGCTACAAATGTCATGAAGGGACCATAGTCCAGATCATATTCTATGAGGGTGAAAGAAACCCAAGAACACAGACCAACAATCCAAACAAGATTCAACACAACCAGTTTTGGTATAAAAATCATAAGTTGAGCTATATGTATCCAAATTAGAAAAAAAGAGGATGATTTGGAAAGATAAGAAGTAGAACTACAACTGTTATGAAGAACATAAGACATTATCTTGCCATTTTAGTAGCCAAAATGGACAATCAATTTGGATATACAAGTGAGACACCATAACAAAACCAGTTTTGGTATTTAAATCATAAGTTGAACTACAAGTATTAGAATTGAACATAAGAGGATATTTTGGAAATCTGAGAAATAGAGCTACAACTTTCATGAAGAAGTCAGAAACAAACGGAAATTATAAAAGGGTTGAAAATGACTTCCAGTCCCACCTAAGTACACCTCTAACATCAAAATTCATCAATTTAACCAAAACATATAAAGTTCTCAAAATTCCTTCAAAAACCTAAAATTGAAAACTTAAGAAAATGAAAGGGGAATGAGAATATTATTGTAATAACCTTAAAATAAAGCTTGAAGGAGCTTAGAAAGCTCTTCTCCTAAGCTTTCTCCTTTCCTTTGTGAGAGGGTTCACCAACCTCTTCAAGTAGGAAAAATTCTCATTAAATTCAAAAATTAACATTAGAAAAGAAATGAGCATGGATTAATGCATTAATCTCATGTCTAATCCTAGAATTCTACTTAATAAATCACAAAACCCAAAAATCAAAACTTATCTCTTCAATGGCAACTTCAATTCTCTAGCTTAGGAACTCCAAATTTTAGCTTCTACTACTTAATTCTTACGGATTAATCACAATTCTATGGTTCAATTGGGTTACTTAGTAGTGATTTGTGGTACAAAATGAAAGAAAAATGAAGAAAGAAGCGAAGAGAGAAATGGCGTGGAAGAAGACGATGGGAGGAGAGAGAAAGTGTTGCTTGGTTAAGTAGCAAAGTCAAACTTTGCTTCCTCTCTTTATGCTAAATCAAGGGCTATGATCAAGTCTTAGGTAATCTCATCCAATTGCTCTAAATATTCCTCAAACAAGTCTATTCTAAATGTTATTTAACTCCACAAATTAATTAAATTAACTCCATAAAAATAATTTCTCATTTATTCCTTAATATACTATACTAAAAATAATATTCATTAGTTGCCGCAATTCTCCAAAAATATTCATGAAATATTTTCTACCCAACTAAATCATGCAAACATACTCCAAAAATATTTATTAACATATTAGGCACTCATAGTAATTTTTTCGGACCGAAATAATACCAAGTCCTGAACCGATGATACTATTAACAAACCGGTAAATCACTATTTCCAATACCACAAAAGACTCTGAAAAATGGACTGTTACATTCAATTAATCTTATTTTCAAAACCAAGAACACTTATATAAGTCATTAAAACTTTTACTTATACTTAATTAATCATATAACCCAATTTACACAATTTAATAGTTATTATTATAAAATTCCATAACTTCATTAAAAATTTCTTAAGACCCATACATAAACATTTCAAGGCTTACCCGCTTTTATTTTAAAATTCACCAACTTTTAACTTGCAAAAATTCCCACCTTTCATGCAAAAGCATTTAAACTTCCATTTCCAAAATTATACTTAGCTTCAAACTAAATTTCTTACTTCCTTAAATCTTACAACTTATAAAAATTTTACCAATCTTCACACTTAAGAAAATAAAGCTTCATATTCAAAATATACTTAAAATACAAATCAAATTCACTTATTAATGCCTTTTAAGTGCTTACTGGTATATATATAAACATAAAACACTACTCATTCATTTTTTAGGCTTTCTTTTAGTTCTCCAAAATCATAAGTACTTAAGATTCAAAATGGAGATTTAAAACTCCAATTAATTACTTATCAAATAACACTTAATAAAGCCATAAAAACATTACTTGAAAACATTTAATCTTAAAACTCATCTTTTACACATTCAAACTTTCTTTAAGTCTTGAAAAAATACTTAAACATTAAAATACCCAATAGTGGTTTAGAGCATCATTAAATTACTTAAAAACAAACTCATTAATATTAAAAGAACACAAAAGCATGAAGCAAAAATTCATGCCCTTCCTCCTAAGGAGGTTTGGCCAAGTGTAGGGGAAGGAGAAGGGGATGTGCCTCTTCCCATACAAGCATTTCATCATGCTTAGGAAACATGGAAAATCATATAAAAGCAACCAATTAAACAATTCCCCAACAAAATCATAAAATCTTCAAAATTAACTTAAAACCTAAAAATTGGAAACTTAAAGAAAATGAAAGGGAAAGTGAAATATTATTGCACTAACCTTAAAATTAAGCTTGAATAAGCTTAGAAAACCTTATTCCTTATTCCTTATTCCTTAGCCTTTTACTTCCCTTTAGATGATGGTTTTTCAACCTCTTCAAAGTAGCAAAAATCAGCATTAAAATCAAGAAATGACAAAAGGAGAAGATGGAGCATGATTTAGTACCTAATCTAACATATCTAAGCTATGAATTACTTAATTAAATAATTAGAGTCAAAAACCACAACTTACTTGAAGTTGTAGTAACCTCCAAATTCTTGAGTTTTATCACCAAATACCATTCTTTTATGCTTAATTCTTCAAGTCTTATTACTAGACTTTGGTTTAATTCAGTTAATTTTTGGGTAGTTTAGTAGTAGAGAAAATGAAAGAACATGGAGGAGAAAGAGAAGTCACGTTGAAGTGAAGAGGAGGAAGAAGAAGATGGAGTAGAGTTTGGATAAGTTTTGTTGACCAAGTCAACAAAACCAAGTGTTGCTAATTCACCACTTGTTGACAAGTGTATGGCTTGGATCAAGTCAAGATATTCTAATCCAAGGTCTTTAAATATTCACTAAATAATTCTCCTCTAGTTATTATTTAACTTCACCAATTTATTAAATTAACTCTATAAAAATAATTCCTCAATTATTCCTTAACATACTACACTAGAGAACACTATTCATTAAATACTTAAATTCTCCAAAAATATTCATGAAATATTTTCCACCCACTTAAATCATATAAACATACTCCAAATATATTGAATAAAATATTAAGCATCAATAGTAATTTTTTCGCACCAAAATAATATAAAGTTTCGGACCAATGTTACTATTCACAAGCTAATAAACTACTTTTCACCAGTGATTTATTACTTAATCATCAAAAATTTATATCTTGACTTAAATTAATTAAGAATAATCACATAAACTCCAATTAACTCCATGAATAATAATTATGCTCAATATTATTTTCGGGTCCAAATAAAATATTATTTGTCTCTCGGGTGACACCATTCATGACTTGAACCAAATAATACCATTTTGAGATCCAAAATTTTGGGGCATTACATGTTGCAACATCAGCTTGAACAAAATCAAAGACCTCGACCTCCTGTTCACACTTTACGTGATTCTATAACTTCTTCTCTTAATGGGATCATCTCAAGTATCACTAGGCCTAGAGTAGAAGCTAACAACTTTGAGATCAAACCTGCAATCATCCAAATGTTTTCTACCTCAATCTAGTATCGAGGACTACCTAGTGAGAATCCTAATGCCCATATCACAAATTTTTTAGAGATTTGTGATAAATTCAAGCAAAACGGAGTTTTTGAGGATACTATAAAATTAAGACTATTTCATTTCACATTGAGAGACAAAGCACATGCTTGGTTGTAATCATGTCCTACAAGAAGTTTCACTACACGAGAGGAACTAGCCCGAAAATTTTTTGCAAAATTCTTTCCTTCTTCAAAGACCACAAAACCTCGTAATGAGATAATGACTTTTTTCCACCATGACCAAGAGAGTATGTATGAAGCCTAGGAGAGATTCAAGGACCTATTGAGAAAGTGTCCACATCATGCTTTACCCAAGTGGTATGACTTGATAAAGTGTATGACTTGATAGATGAGATGGTAAGCAATAACCATTATCAAAATATCTCTGAAAGGAAAAGGACTGTAGGAGTTTACGAGATTGATGTCATCACTGCACTAAATGCCAGGGTTGACAATATGGTAAGAAAGTTGGATTTATTGACCATTAACTCTATTGATTCTACTGTGCAAGCATGTGACAAATGTAATGCACAACACGAAATTGGGGAGTGCATGTTGGACACTCTAAATCCATAAACTTTGAAGCAAGTTAACTATGTGATGAATCAAAGAAGGAAGAATTACCCATATTCTAACTCTTATGACAACAGGTTGAGAAATCATCCTAATCTTTCTTATAGGAATTCAAACAACACTTTGAATGCACTACCAAGTTTTCCTCCTCAAAAAAAGAAGGTTCGTCATGATCTCCTCACTACTCTCTTTAAATCTCATGTGGAATTCATGAATGAAACTCGGGAGAATCATAAAGTCCAACAAGCTCCGATAAGGAACTTGGAGATTCAATTTGGATAATTTTCAAGTATGATGGCCTCAAGACCTCAAAGTACATTACCTAGTAATACTGAGAAAAATTCCAAAGAACAGGTACAGGCTATTACTTCGAGGAGTGGCAAAGAATTGGAGGATCCACCCAAGAAGGAAGAAGAAAAGAAGGAGATCCCAATCATCGATCTTGATGAGAAAGAAGAGGTAAAACCCTATGTTCCACCCGTTCCTTTTTCGCAAAGGCTTACATAATCAAAAGATGATAAAAGCTTCCTCAAGTTTCTTGATGTGTTCAAAAAGCTTCAAATAAATATCCCTTTTGCCGAAGCCCTTACTCAAATGCCTAGTTATGTGAAATTCTTAAAGGAGATCCTAAGCAAGAAAAGGAAGATTGATGATCAAGAAACAATAATGTTAACGAAGGAGTGTAGTGCAATCATTCAAAATAAATTGCCTCTTAAGTTAAAAGATCTAGGAAGTTTTTCTATCCCTTGTAATATTAGAAATCTCAATTTTGACAAAGCTTTAACTGATTTAGGTGCAAGTATTAATCTTATGTCTTATGAGGTTTTCATGATTCTAGGAATGGGAGAACTAAAACCAACATGGATGTCTCTACAATTGGCAGATTGGCCAATCAAATACCTGAGGGGAATTGTGAAAGATGTGCTTGTCAAGGTAGGTAAGTTTATCTTCCCTATTGATTTTGTATTCTTGACATGAATGAAGATAGAGAAGGATCCCTCATCCTTGGAAGACCTTTCCTTGCAACTGTGAGAGCTTTGATTGACGTTCATGAAGGTAAGCTTACTTTGAGGGTAGGTCAAGTGGAAGTTGTTTTTTATGTTCTTAAATCTTGTAAATTCCTATGGACTCTAGTGATTACTTTAGAATTGACATTGTTGATGATTGTATAAAGGACACCTTACATGTGAAAGATAAATTAATCATTGATAAAGGTGACATTAACATTAATGTTCAAAGCATAAAAAGTAAGGGAGAGAGTGAACCACCAAAGCAGGAACTGAAACAACTTCCATCTCATCTGAAATATCCATTCTTAGGTGATAATGATTCTTTTCTTATTATTATTTCCCGCCACTTACCACTTGATCAAGAGAAAGGTTGTTGTAGGTTTTAAGTAAGCATAAAAGGCTTTAGGATGGTCAGTTTCAAATTTAAAAGGGATCAATCCAAGTGTGTGCATGCACAAGATCTTGATGGAAGAAGACTACAAACCTACAATTGAGCATCAAAGGAGATTAAATCCAAACATGAAAGAAGTAGTCAAAGTGGAAATCATAAAGCTTTTAGATGTCAAAATTATCTATCTAATCTTGGATAGCGGTTGGGTAAACCCTGTTCAAGTTGTTCCCAAGAAAGGAGGTATGACAGTTTTTTCTAATAATAATAATGAGTTAATTCCTATTAGAATTGTCACAGGTTGACATGTGTGTATTGATTATCGAAAGCTAAATGAAGCAACACGCAAAGATCAATTTTCTTTACCTTTCATTGATTAAATGCTTGAAAGACTTATAGATTATCCTTACTATTATTTTTTAGATGGTTATTTAGGGTATTTATAAATACCCATAACTCCCGAGGATCAAGAAAAAACCACTTTTCCTTGCCCTTATGGTACTTTTGCTTATACGAGAATGCCTTTTGGATTGTGTAATGCACCTACGACTTTTCAAAGGTGTATGATGTCAATATTCTCTCACATGGTTGAAAAATTCATTAAGCATTTACGGACGATTTTTTTATGTTTGGCTCTCCTTTTGATTCTTGCCTTCATAACCTTTCTCTTATAATGCAGCGATGTGAGGACACTAACCTAGTCATGAATTGGGAGAAATGTCACTTTATGGTTAGTGAAGGTATTATTTTAGGGCATAAAATTTCAGAGAAAAGGATCGAAGTGCACAAGGCCAAGATAAAGGTAATTGAAAAGTTACCACCTCCAAATTTAGTAAAGGAAGTAAGAAGTTTTCTTGGTCATGCAGGTTTCTATAAGAGATTTATCAAAGACTTCTCCAAAATCACTAAACCTATTTATAATTTGTTAGTTAAAAATGTTCCTTTTGATTTTAACGAAGAGTATTTGAATGTTTTTAACAGGTTGAAGAAGGAATTGATTTTAGCTCTTATAATTGCTACACCAGATTAGAGCCTACCTTTTGAGCTCATGTATGATGCCAGTGATAATGCTATAGGAGCTTATCTTGGGTAAAGAAAGAAAAAGAAGTTGCATGTCATTCACTATGCTAGTCATACATTAAATAATGCACAACTCAACTATGCCGCAACTGAAAGAAAGCTCCTTGCTATTATTTTTACTTTTGATAAATTTAGAGCATATTTGATTGGAGCTTGTTGGCTCAAGGGCTTTTACAACCTTAATTTTTTTATGATAAACAAAAATAATAAATCGAAATAAATTATCATATAGTATCCTTCTAAGTTCTTTTGTAAAAATTAATTCAAGTGATCTCATCAAATTAAAGATTAAAGCTTATCTAAATGAGGATCACCAATGCTTCTTGAAGAAGTGAAGATAATGTAATTTGTGAGTTAGCCAAATTAATTGAAATTAATTCTTTTTTAAAAAAAATAGAAAGATAAACTATGCATATTCTAGCTAAATCTAAAATTATCTTTCTAGCCTTGTTCAAATACCTAATTAAGAATTTTTAATATCTCTTGAATTATTAAGAGGGAAAATGTATTTCAAATTTTGTCTTTCAAAATTAAAAGTACATTTCTTTTTTGTAAAAATATTTTTTGGACAAAAGTGGATCTCAAAAACCACTTTGGCTTTGAAATCTGAAAAGACCATTTTCTTATAAAAATACAAAAGCCCAAATTTTTTCCCTCTCTCTTACTGTAGCATTTCTGCCACTTCTCTTCTCCTCCTTTCCTTCTCTAACATTAACTTGAAACTTCTAATGGGAAGAAAATTCTATTTTGATATAAAATCGTTGGCAGTATTCTTGGTTACGTATGAGAGAAGAATTGTGTTTACTGTTTTGAATTTCAAAAAATCTAATCTCAAGCCTTTCATCTCTTCTTTTTCTTCTTCTATATGCTTTAAATGCATCACATTTAAGAGAAGAAGATGAACAACATTTTTAAGAGAGATTTTTCAAAACTGATCTGAAAACCTTTTAAAATCTCTTTCCTAAGCTTAAATGGGCATAACTCTCTTTCTATTATAGGTTTGTGTTAATCTAAAATAGAGTAGAGAAAAACATAAATGAAAAATCTTATGAGAGCAAACCTTGTGTAAAGCTTGTGCAATTTGGGCAATCAAGCACCTCTCTTCTGTGTAAAGAGAAAGCCTTGTAAGTTTTCTAGTTCTTAAATAAAAACTAGTGGGGTTAAGTTTCATCTAGTTCTTTGACAAAAACTAGAAAGGATAAGTTTATAAGTTCTTTGAAAACTTATGGGTAATAGTTAGTTCTAGGTGTTGAACTATATCATTGTAATAGACTTTACTCTTGCCCTTTAAAAGAGTTTGATGGTGGAGGAACTCAAGATGAATTCTTGAGGAGTGGATGTAGGCGAGAAAGTGCCGAACCATTATAAAATTGATTTTGTTGTTTTTCTCCTCTTTCATCTCTTGACTATAACACATTCTCACTCATTCACTTGGTTATCTATTTATGCCTAATGAATCAACTCTGAAATTTGTACTGCAAAATGAATATTAACTTCTAAGATTGCTTTAATCAGTTACTGTCTCGCAGTATTTCTGCAGACTGATTTCAGTGAACTATATTGTACACTAGTTAAGCGATTTGTTCTAATGCATGCGACAAATGAGATCAAAAGTTTAAACGCTTTATATATTATTGCTATCTGATTTGAGTTGGTATATTAGTTGCTTCCGCTGTAATTATAATATTCTTGAAAAAGATAATTTTTTTAAAAATACCAATTCACCCCCCTTGGATATTTCCCTATTGGGACCTACAGAGCTAAACAACAGTTTATACTAATCATTCAGCTATTAAATATTTTTTAGATAAGAAAGATGCAAAGCCTAGAATAATTTGTTGGATTCTTCTTTTGCATTGATTTGATTTGGACATTTGTGACAAGAAAGGAACTGAAAATCTAGTGGTTGATCACTTGTTGAGACTTGAGTTGGGGGAAGTAAAACAAAAAGAAGTCCAAATTAATGAAGACTTCCCCCATGAGCACCTTCTTATCCTAACAAATATGCAGGTTCCATGGTATGCAAACATAGTTAATTACATTACTTGCAATATTACTCCTCCTAATCTTTCTTATCAACAAAAGAAAAAATTCTTTCATGATGTCAAATTATATTATTAGGAGGAGCCCTTCTTGTTTAAGTATTGTAATGACCAACACTTTAGAAGATGTGTGCCGGAGGAAGAGATGGAAAGCAGTTTGTATTACCCTAACTTATTTAAATATGCTTTTAACTATGTTCGTGATTGTGATTATTGCCAGAGGTTAAGGAATATCTCCAAAAGACATGAGGTGCCATTGAATAACATTCTTGAAGTGGAGATCTTTGATGTTTGGGGCTTAGATTTTATGGGACCATTTCCATCTCCCACTCCTACCAATATAGCCTAGTAGTTGTGGATTACATCTCCAAATGGGTGAAAGTCGTTGCTCTTCCCAATAATGATGCCAAGAGCATGATGAATTTCATCAAGATATACATTTTCATACGTCATGGTATTTTTAGGGCAATTATCACGGATGCAGATAAGTAGTTTTGCAATAAGTATCATGTAACATCCCGATTTTTAAGAAAAATCTAAGAGAAATCACATAATGATTTTAATATAATTTTTGTCTATATTATACGATCTTGTTCGATTAGTTGTTGGAAAATTAAGATTTATTTAATTATTGTACATTAAGAATTAATGGCAAATAATTATTAAAATATGATAATGTAATACGGTTAGTGAATATTAAGTAAAAAAAAATAAGAACTACAATGATTATTTAAGTTTATGGCAATTTATAATATTTCTACTTGGGATTTTAAATAAATAAAAAAAGTAGAGATGTGGATATTTATGTTGATTATAAAAATAAAAATTGAATTGATTAGATTATTATTAATTATTTCTTGATGAATATTATTAGTGTCAATTTTATGTATATTGTATATATATATAATTGGTGATAAATAGTATTAGATGGAATTAGGGTAAATAATAATTAAAAAAAACCCACAACATTCTCTCTCCCTCTCACTGTCTCTCCCTGACAACTCCCTCACCCTCACTGTCAATCCCAACTTGCCATCTCCAGTGACCAACGATGATGATAAAAAATATCATTGGCAAGAGCTCAATAAGAGGAGCTCACTGGTGGATTTCATGTACGAAGTGGAATCCTAAAAATTGAGAAATCGTGATAAGAAATCGCGATATCGCACGAAAGGATTTTTCGATGATATCTTGCCACTCTAACGACTTTAGGCCCAGTGGATGGTCGCCAACAACTTCTGGCCATCCCCTGATCATTTTCCCTCCTTTGATTTTGATGATTGGGGCTGAATGGTAGAAACTCCGTGGATGGCAGTGACACAGTGACTACCGCGCTAGATCCGGCACCTTGGAGATCCGATCTCGTTCAAACGACATCAAAAATTGAACCCTCAAGGAATTTTGAGTCGGATGGTATGAGAATCGCCCAATTCTAGGCTTTTTGGGTGTTCTGACCACCATAGACGGTGGCGCTAATGGCGGTCTAGGTGGTTCGATGAGACGCCAGCGAGAACCACCAAGAGGCAAAATGTTAGATTTTTCACACTAAATCTGAATCTAGACTTTTAATTTTGATTGTTATATTTTATGTTTCGATTATTTAATTTCGGTATAAACTTTAAGTTAGAAATTTATTATTATTGGATAAAATTGGTTTAATTAAAATTAAGTGAATTATATGAAAGTTAATTGTGAAAGGAAATTACATAGTATTAGTGAAACTAACCAATTTATGAAAATAATTAATATTATGCAAAACGAACCTATAAACTGTGAAAAATAAGTATGGAGACAGTTAAATTATTACAGGCATAGCAAATGTAAATATTGAAATTGAAATGAAATTTGAGGAATGTTGAGAACGGCAGATGGAAAATATTGTGAATTTGCCTGAAGGATGAGTTTTGTATTATTGTTGTAAATGTGAAACTTGTGAAACTTGTGAAACTTGGACAGATTGGATAATAAATAAAATGTTGTCAAAGTATGATAGAAATGGTAAAGATAGAATTGATATAATCTTTAAATTATAAAAGAATGAATTGATTAAATAAATACAAATATGATTTCGATTTGATTAAGTTTAATAAGGTATTTGAAAATGTAAATTTAAGTAATGTTTGAAGAATAAGTAATTTTAAAGGAATTTAGGGATTTTTATCCCTAAATTTATTATATTATTTGGTAAAATGAATAAATATACATATATACACAAACACTTGATTTTATTATATAATACTAAGCAATTGTTTTGATAGAATTTGAAAACAAATTACTAAATTTATTTGTTGAATTAAATATGGTCTTAAATAAAATCAAGTTTGCCAAAGGATTTAAATAAATATATGTATATTTATATCTATATCTGTTTGATTTTAGAAAATGAAATAATACTTCTTTAGTTGGAATTCAAAGGATCAACTGCAAACCTGGTTGAAAAGTAAAATGTGATTTTTTAAAGAAAATTTAGTTTAGCTAAGTGATTTTAATGAATAGGTTCAAGTAAATTTAATATTCCTTTTTGCTATTATGGTAAATAAATAAAAAGACAAATGATAAATAAATTTAGTTAAGGAAATATAAATTTCAAAGATAATAAATGAAATAATTAAATAATCTAAAGTATAGACTTTTAATATTAAAGGAAATAGAATGCAAATGAAGATTTAGATAAGAGTACTAAGAACTTGAATAGTAATGTAGAATTAAAAAAATAATAATTAAAGTATATTGTATAATTGTTTATAGGTTAAGATAAACCACAAAAGTGGATCAGAGTCGATAAATAAGAAAGAAAGGCTACTGCAACCTTATAAGCCAAGTTAGTGCAATATTAACTTTCTATTTTGATTTAAGTTAAATATATGATTTCATCTATATTTTTACAATATGATTTATTTCTTTAAAGGAATTATTAAAATATTCATTTATGGATTTTAAAAGAAAGAGATGTTATTTTATGAGGTGATTTCTATCTGATTTGTAGCATTTGATTAGAAATTCTATGATTATGAAAAGGAAAATATTGGCCACTTATTATTTGTTGATAGAATGGTGGCTATGATTGAATATTTTGAGCAGTATTTATAAAATGAAATATGTCAATATGATTTTATTTAAATATTTTGATATTGATTGGATATGAATATCATTATTAAATGATTTATGATTTATATTTTATGATATTTGTAAGCAAAATAAGGAAAGAATAAGTTATGTGTGAAATATTTTGAATAAGAAAAAATAATAAGTTTTTAGGCACCAATATACTTAGTGTGAATATGTTGTATGATCTGATTTATTCTGTAATATGAGCATGCTCGGCTTTGATGCCATTTTGATATGATATAAACTATGATCATATCCTAGGCTCTAGATGCCTTTTGTACGAGCGGACGTGCTCTATCTGTTTCTATTTAGGCTCTGAATACCCCTTTGATTCTATTGACATATAAGACCTATCTAATTTTGCTTATGTTTCTGAAATCTCATCTGCTTCATTTTTTCCTAACTGTATCTGAGCCCCCTTAAGAAAGATAAGTTTTAAGGAAATTAAGCTAATAAGTTATGAATATGATTTTGGTTTATTATATGTTCTTAATTTAAAAGAATATATGATACTATTAATAAGTGAATTTATAATATATTAATTTGAATATTAGATTTTGAAATGATTAGAATATTCAAGATGAAAATGAATATTAATGTAATAATAACTATGATTATTAATGTCTTGTATATAAATGTCTATAATAAATAAAGTCTTTTTAATATTTATGTTTTAAAAAGTTATTATTTGATTTAAATTTTAAATAGCACCACTTAGTCTTATACTCAGTGAAATAAGTTTTCTCATGCGCAGGTTGGAGATAGTATATACCAAAGTGATCTAGTATTCCAACACTAGAGGAAGAGGATGTTCGTCAAACATTTAAGTATATATTATAAATTTGGCATGTAGTATAAATATTATTTGTTAAGAGTGTAAGTAGTGGTTTGGGAATTTAATTTGGGTTTTTAATTGAGAGAATATTTTATAATTCAATTTGATTATTTAACTTTTATTGTTAAAGGTTCCACAGAGGAACTAATGTTTTAAATTCAGACATTCTTTTACAAATGTTGCTCTACAGGTATATGCAAAGTGATTTCATTCTACAGGGATTTATTCTTTTATTTGACATTGTTAGAAACTTATTTACATGAATTATAAACTTATTTCAAAAGTTTTCTGTGAAATTGTTAAATCATCCGTTGACATTCGAATATAATAAAAAAATATTAGAAAAAAAATTTTACCCTCTTTTTAGAACAAATTATTTTCTCACTTAATTATTAAGTAAGTTATTAAGCAAATAAGTCCGTATCTCTGGCTTAGAATGTGACATTCACTGTCTCGTCCTATAGGATCGAAAAAGGGGTGTTACATATCGAGATGCCCTTCTTGCAAAATATTGTGTTACTCATCGTGTAGGTACCCCATATCATCCACAAATAAGTGGACAGGTAGATGTAACAAACAAAGAGATCAAGAAGATTTTAGAGATTACATTGGTCAGTCAAGGAAGGATTGGTCCAAGAAACTTGATGATGCACTTTGGACTTGTAGAACTACATTCAAAACACCAATTAGTATGTCTCCATACCAAATGGTCTATGATAAGGCATGTCATCTACCTGCCGAGTTGGAACATAAGGCATATTAGGCGATACAATTTCTTAATTTTAATGCCAAGGAGGTGAGAGAAAAGAGGTTGCTTCAATTGAATATGATGGATGAAATGAGGTTGCATGCTTATGAAAATGCCAAGATTTATAAGGATCGAACTAAAAGGAGCATGATAAGCATATTATCTTGCAAAATCTGAGAGTTGGCGAACAGGTATTGCTCTATAACACTAGACTGCATCTATTTCTAGGTAAATTGCGTTCTCAGTGGTCCGCACTGTTCACCATCAAAGAAATTTTTTCACATAGAGTGGTTGAAATTGTTGATGGAAATCGAAGCTTCAAAGTTAATTCTCAAAGACTGAGGTTTATCAAAATGAAGTTTTTTATCCAATAAAAACTGCAATGAGTCTCACCTGAAAAAGGGCCAGTGAGTCAAGCTTAACGACATTAAATAAAAGCGTTTGTGGGAGACAATCCATATTTTATTTCAAATTCAAAATAATTTTTTTAATCTAAAATATGTTTTATTTCATCTAAATTTTATTATTAATATGGTCTATTTTTATTTACCAAACTTAAAAGTTTGTTTTTTGCGTATTGTTCTAAAATAAGATTTCTAGGAGAGTCCACAGCTTGGCCGTGTAAAGCGCCACGCCATGGACATGAGGTGCTAAAAGAGGACATAATATCAAGGTTCAGGAGACTCCACGGCCTGGTTGTGTAATTTTCGATGACCATAGTGTCCAGGCAAATCTCAAAGGGACTTCCAGAACACCCCATGGGCTAGTCGTGGGATGAGCCATGCCCATGGCAGAGGAGCACTACACGAAGGAACTCTCGCAAGAGCCATGGCCTGGCCACGCCTGTGGCGTGTACAACAGAAAGTATCCGAAAGGCAGAACACTCCACGGGTTGGCCGTGGTAAGGGCCACACCCGTGGCAGAAGAGCGATGCAAGAATACCGTCTCGCAAGTGCCACGGCACAAGCAACACCCATGGCACGCCTAGCAACAGGCACACCAAAGGTCAGGAGATTCCACAGGCAGGCCATGTCCAATGCCACGCTCGTGACTTCCTACGAAAATTCTTTTTAAAAGATAAGATCTCTCTCTAATCCCTAACTTTTTCTCTTGTACTTCTCTCTCAAACCATCTCTTTCTAGACACACTCCCCCTTTCTCTCTCTAAACGTCAATAACCATCCTTCTATGCTTTTCTTTTCTTTTTCCCTTTCTCTCTCTCAAACACCATTACTCTTCCTTCTCTCTCTACAACATAACCTTTTCTTTTACCCATGGCACCAAAGAGACAAAGAACCACCTCCTCCTCATCTACAACACATTCAAACGCTTTAATTCCCATGCAAAATCCACAATAAGGAAGGAGGGTAACCACCACACCTCCACCAAAAATTCCACCCCAACTTCACCAGAAATTCCACCACCTCCATTCATACTCTCTACACCGAAATAACTAGAAAGGTATAATGCTTTTACTTTAAAACCTATTGTACCAAATAAATTTATTGATGAACATGCTTTGAGTATTGTTGTGGGTCTAAGAGATGCTGTGATTTAACCATTGCAATGGATTGTGTCGAAAAATTTTATTACTATGAAGGATTATGTATTTGCACCCTTAACTCTTGACTTTTTGAGTACTTATGCTTCATATATTTACCCTACTGTGAATACTGTTGGATCTAAAATTGCTTTTCAACTAAGTGAGAGGAGGCATGAATTATCTATCAATTAACTCAATCATATTTTTTGTTTCCCCACTGAAGATGCTAGCTCATGTGTATCCACTAGTTTTAGCAAAAATGAAGCATAGAAAAGATTTATAGGTTCACGTGAATAGAATTCTAAGGGTTCTAAGCCTCTAATCTAAGAAATCCCGCTTACCACTATATCTATAGATTTTTTGCCCACACAATCTTTGGTAGGAAAGAAAGTGATGACGTGGTAGGAGTTAATGAACTATATTTCTTGTGGGTTATTGAGAATGGAATTAGGCTCAATGTAGGATATTGGTTGGGTGTCAGATGGAAGAAGGTGGCAAAGGAAGACACAGGTAGTATAGTAATGGGGAGCTTCATCACTAGGATTGGGCAATGCCTTAGGGTGTTTAGCCCAGAAAGATCTCTTTATGTAGTGTTTGATAATGGTAAAAACACCAGTTTGGATATTGATGTCATGGTAAGAATGAGAATGTGGTTAAACATGGAGACACATTTCGGTTGGCTGGGGTTGATGACAACTCGAAACTAGAGATGATAGGAGGAGATTGATACTGGAGCTCAAGAAGAGGGTGATGAAGCTAACATAGGAGGTTTACCTCTAACTTTTTCTACTTTTTTTAGTGCAGGTCCTTCACACTCGGAGGCACAATCCAAGACGGACGAAGTGTTAGCCTGCATCCTCCAAAGGATGGACATGTTTGATAACCAAATGGAGAAGATGGAAACGATGATGTCTGATCGATTCATTAGCTTAGATATATCTTATGGAAGCATCGATTCTTGGCTTGGCACAATGCAAAATCAATATATGGGATTAAATGCTCAACTCTAAATGATCATTCAGATATCGCAACATCCTCCACCATCTTCTACAAATTTAGTTATTATTTTCGTACTATTATTTTTATTCTTTTTCTAATTTTAAGTTAGTTTTATTTATTTCTTTAGTTATAGATTGTGTTTTCAATTTTGTCCTTTTTTTTAACCTTTGTTTATGTTAGATGTTTTCTTTTAATTTCATTATTTAGTTTTTTTTTCCTCTTTTTTAATCAGTTTTTGGCCATTGGATTCTAAATCATCATATTCCTTAATCTTTGTTGTATTCCACAAATACAATGGTGGTAAAAGGTTCTTAGTTCACCTCTATAATTCTTACGCTTTGTATTGAGGCATGATTTTAAGTTTTGAAAATTATTTTTTATTTTACATTAAGGACCATGTGCTAGATTAAGTTGGGGAAGAAAAATTATTCTTTTTGTGTTGTTAGTAATATGGTTAGAATAATTATAAGTAAGATTAAAAATTATCATAATCTAATAACTTTTTATAAATTTAGTCATTTTTTTATTATAGTATGTTTAAGTTTAAATTTGGACTTTTCACTTAATATAATTCCTTGATATGAACATTTGCATAAACATCTATTTTTGTAATTATTATGATAGATATGTATGCTTTGATCTAAATTAATTTAACCTTGGCATTTCTAGAATAAAATTAGAAATTCTTTTGAGATAAAATTTTTAAAATGCTCACATTAGAAAGAGATTATTTAGGCATTTTTTATTGAACTTCATATTTTAGCCTACGTCACCCTTAGTTGAATTGTAACCCTTCCAATCAATTTGAAACCTATAACCAATATTTTTCTTGTTTTCCCCTATTAAAACCTAGCCTTTAAACCAATTTTAAATATTTACCCCAAATGTATAGTTGAAGGATTTGATTTTGTTAAAAACTTAGTAAAAAAATAAAGGGGGAAATTTTTCATTTAAATACTAGCAAGTGGAGAAATTAGAAAAATCAAAGAGAAGTACCCCAAAATGCAATTAATCAAAAATTCAAGTTTGAGAAATTTATTCTTAGCAAGGAAGAAATTATTTAAGAATTGTAAAGAGACTTTGCCAAAGCATATCTAGTATTGAGCTAGTGAAAAACTTCAAGATAATCTCCCTTTACAAATAAAAGTAAATGTTTTAATATAATTAAAATCTTGATATTATACACTTTTTCCACTCTTTGTTATCTTATATCCATCTTCTTTATTTTAACTAAGTTAATCTAGAAACCTCATTACAACCTTAATAAAAGACCTTTTGATTTTTATTATTGAATAGCATTTAGCATTATGGAGAAGGGATGACTAATTTTGCCTATAGAAATATTGAATTTAAATTCATCATCTATTTTTTAAAGGTTAATAATTTTTATGAAAATTCATATTTTATCTATCATGGTTTGATCAATTATTAATGTTAAAGTCTTATTAATTTATATTCACACTAAGGAATGTGTTTTGTTAAAAGTTTAAAACTTTTGCAAGATTATGACTAGCATAGGAAACACTTGATTTATTCTCATATTAATAGATTTTTTATATTCTTAAGATTGTGAATAATTATCCCTAACCATATTAAGCTAATTTGTTTATTTTGTGTTTTATTTGTTTTTAATTTTATTGCTTGAGGACAAGCAACGATTTAAATTGGGAGAAATTTTGATAGATTGTACTTTTATAGTATTTTTAACTTAGTTTTTATAAGGAATTTTAGCATTTTTAATTACTTTGATTAGTTTTATATAGATTTATTTATATTTTTAATTAAATTTCTTTGATTCTTGATAAGTTTGATTTGAAGGGTTTTTAGCAAGAAAATAGCCAAAATTTGCATCAAAGAAAGTTGGAGCGGAAATTTGGAATCAAAAGCTCAACATGACCAAGTCAGTAAAGTACACAGCCAGTCTGTGTCAAACACCACGGCCGTGTTACCGAGAAAACTGAAAATTCTAATGGGCTGAATTCAACTTTTTAGTCTATGTAGATTTGAAGCCTGAGCGTGGCCTGTGCATGGGACTACATGAGAATAGTAAAAGGGTTCATCTTATCTATGTTTCAACCCTATTTGATAAAAGAAAACTCCTTATTAGGAAGAAATCCAACTCAAAATCAATTTTCTACTCAGATAATATTTTCTCCTTATTAGATCAGGTAGTTTCCTACTCGGATTTGAATCGAAGACACCCTATGTAACACCCACTGCTGCATTCCAGAGGACTTGACGATGAGCACCACATTCGGTGTCGAAGCACCATCTTATCTTACTTAATAATTCTAAATCATGTACTAGAAGTGGCTAAGTTTTCATAAGAAGGCAAGTAATATTTTTTTAAAATAAAAGCTTGAGGAAATTTTTACAAAAAATTCGCAAGACTTTCCCTTAAAAATGAAACTTGCCAAACAAATGAAAAAGGTCGCACTTTCAAATATAATCCTCCAAACCCCAATACTTTAAATCAACATAAACAGGATACACAACACTTCTAAATATTCACATAAGGCAATCTTAGGAACTACCACATTATAATGTCATCCATTTTCAAAATCAATTACTAATAATCATACACTTAGAATTCATACAAAAATGATATTTCTTAATTAATTACATACTTCATTTAAATTTACAAACTCAAGTTTACAACCTCGTACAATACTTTTATACATGTCATAAATATATTCTAATACATATCCTATCCAAAATAAGGTATTCTTCTCTGATGTTACACCTGCAATCTTCGTATAGCATCCACCACTCTCAACCTGCGCATGATAAAATCAACGCGCTGAGTATAAAACTCAGTGGTGCTAAATAACTTAAAAATACCATAAATGAGGTTGCCTAAGCAACAAACTTAAAATATAACTTAAAATACTTGAATCAAATATAAAAATATCGAACGTGTACAAATCAAATTAAATATTTTAAAAATCATAAATAAATTCATTCTTAAAAGTCAATTCATAATTTGACAAATATAAGAAAAATTCTATAAATATCATATATTTCCATTTTCCTTTATAACAAAACAGAATTTATTCTTAGTTGAGAGCTCATACGTATACTAAGAGAAATACAATCAGATTCGATTTCGTAGATACAGATTTGGCCTGTGAAAGTGCCACTAGATAATAAGCACGTCCACTCATTCAGAAAAGGCATATAGAGTCTAGCATATGATCATAGCATATGATATAACATAAAGGCTCAAGTTGAGCATGCTCATTTATCAGAATAAATCTTATCTTATCATATTTCAACCATGCATACTTGAGCTCAAAACAAATCCATTTCTTTACAAATAATCTTATTTCATATATAAGATTCCTTAGCAAAACATTTCAAAGTCTAAACATTTTTACTTCAGAATAATTTAACTTACAACTTCAAATATTATGCAATTTTCATACTTATACTTATCAAAACTTATACTTATCAAATATACATACTCAATATATCATGAAATACATAAAACCAACTTAAAGAAAGAAAAAGGAACATAAGCCAAGCCTTATCACCATTAGGTAGTTCGGCCCTTTCCTTGAACACAAAGAGAGAATGATTCCCTCATCAAATATCTTTATTTCCAAATCAAAATTACTTAATAAAATCATTACTTAACAATAATTAATCATAAAAGTCATTTTTACTCAACTAAAGCTCTCTTTAGGTCTTGAAAATTTCTTAAATATTAGAGTACAAGGTAGAGCTTTAAACTACCATTAAATCACTTATCAACTACCTCATTAGAGTCAAAATCAAACATAAAAATCAAAGAAAACTCAAGGCTCTTCACCAAGCTAGATTCGGCCTCTCTTACAAACGAAGGGAAAAATATTTTCTTTTCAAAATAACCACATTTACTTAAAGAGAAACCATTCAAAAACACTTTAACATCAAAAGAAAATAAAATATGAAACAACAACTCAAGCCCTTCCTCCTAAGGAGGTTCGACCACTCTTGGATTAAAGGGAGAGAGATGTTCCTCTTTCTATTCTAGCATTTCATCATGCTTAGAAATCAAGTCAAATCATATAAAATCAACCAAATAGCCATTCTCTAACAAAATCACAAAAACTTCAAAATTTATTCAAAAATCTAAAAATTGAAAACTTAAAGAAATAAAAGGAGAAGAAAGATATTAGTGCACTAACCTTAAAATGAAGCTTGAATAAGCTTAGAAAGCCTTATTCCTTAGCCTTTTCTTTCCCTTTAAAGGATGGTTCTCCAATCTCTTCAAAATAGCAAAAATCAACATTAAAATCAAGAAAATAATGAAGAAAGAGATAGAGCATGATTTAGTGCATCAACTATATATCTAAGCTAAGAATTTTACTTATTACTTCACAAAATCCAAAATCACAACTTACTTATTTTGTAGAGATTCTCCAAATTTTCTTGATTCAAATCACCAAATATCACTTCTTTACCTTAGTTCTTAAGATTCAGTTACTGATTCAAAGTTTAATCAAGTGATTTGGTGTAGTTTTGTGAGTAGAGAAATTGAGAGAAAATGGAGGAGAGGAAAAAGAGAAAGTGACATTAAAATGGGACAAGGAAGAAGAAGATGGATTAGTTGATAAGCTTTGTTGACCTAGTCAACAAAACCAATGTTGCTAATTTACCACCTTTTGAAAAGTGTATGGGTTGGATCAAGTCAAGGTATTCTAATCCAAAGGCTCTAAATATTCACCAAATAATTCTTCTTTAATTATTATTTAACTCCACCAATTTATTGAATCAACTCCATAAAAATAATTCCTCAATTTTCTCTTAATATATTACACTAGAAAACACTATTCATTAAATACTTAAATTCTCCAAAAATATTCATGAGGCACTTTCTACCCACCTAAATCATGCAAACATGCTTCAAAAATATTAAATGAAATATCAGACATTTATAGTAATTTTTTCGAACCGAAATAATACCAAGTTTCGGACCGATGGTACTATTCACAAACTAGTAAATCACTATTGCAGACATTGAAAAACTGACTATTACACCCTACAAAGTCTATATAAAGAGAGATCATCACAACAATCATTCATCATCGAATCTAAGTTCTTAGATCTTTGTTCTACTCTTTTCTTAATTTTTTTTCTTTTAAGACTTCGAGTATTCAAGTTTTGTAAAGAATCAAGGAAGCCATCCATGCTATTCGTTGACTAGTTTTTATCTCTAAACTCTTAATTTTTTTTTTTATTTTTCGCTATTCATATTGATTATGAAATTATTTTCAAGTTTAATTGAGTTTTATTTAATTACTATGTCAAACTAAATTCTCATATTAGTAACTTAATTTCTATTCTAATTTATGATATTAGATTTGTTTTTCCTTATTCAAGATATAATTTATTATTGAACTTAATATTTCCAATAGAGTTTCTTACCTAGATTGATTTATTTCATTAATCACTATCGAAAGTAGGGATTTTGATAAAAAAAAAAGTTAATAAATTACATGAGAATAATAACTTGATGCGGATGCTATATGGTTTGACCCATGGGGATTTTCGTAAGTTAACAACTTTAGGTTATGAATTTTTAAACAGACTATATAACTTAATCATTTAATTCATGTTTGATTGCACTATTAGAATATAGGTAATTAGATGGAGTTAAAACAACTAACAATATATTGAGAGAGCTTGTTAGTTATTTTAGGGTTGTTTCCCTTACTTAATAATTAAAATTAATTAATAAACTAATAAAATAAATTGAATAGAATTAAGTGAATTTAAATCTTGATTTCTTTTCATTAAATATTCTTGCTTGAATTCTTTTCTATTGCTTTATTTTATTTTACTTCATTTATTTTTAAAATTATTATCTTTAGTCTTGTTTAAATAATAATAGGATAACATAATTTTAGTACTTGATATACAATTTTCATAGGACGATACTCTACTTATTCTTTATTACTTGTTTGCGATTTCGTATACTTACAAAAAAGCATTAGTGAATAAACTAATTACAACTTTTGTAATCCTTCATTTTTCAACACTAACGCGAAAGTAATTTTGGTAAAAATGATATTGTATTCATTACTACTGTTTACATGAATAAAGGAATTGCTTTTATATACAAGAGATGAGCTGGAAATCAGTTATAAGATTCCAGCTAAGCAAAACTAAGTAAAATCTAATCTAACAATTCTAACAAATTTGCGGGCCCCAGATTTATAGCCTAAAAGATGCATTTGCGGGCCCTTGGTGCTAACTTGGTTCTATGAGCAACTAAAGTTGAGGCAAAACACAAGGAGCCAAAAATTTTTAAGTTAGCATAATCAGGGATGGTGTGATAAAGCATTTCAAATGGAGACTTATCTTGTAAAATGGGTGTAGGGGTTCTATTTAAAAGGAAGACGTTATGAAGAACAGCATAAGACCAAAAAATTTTAGGTAAATGGGATTGAAAAATCAAAGTTAGGGCTATGTTTAAAATTTGCTGGTGTTGGTGCTTTCTCCCTACAATGGCATTTAGTTGTGGGGTTTCCACACAAGTGGTTTGATGCAAAATTCCTTTAGAATTGTAAAAAGAAGACATGAGGAATTCTGGACCATTATCAGATCGTATGGTTTGAATTGTGGTGTGAAATTGATTTTCCATGAATGAGGTGAAAGATTGTAAATGTTGTCTTGTTCCTTATTTGTGTTTCATTAGAAAAATCCATGTGTCCCTAGTGTGATCATCAACAACAGTGAGAAAATATTCGTGGCCATTAATAGATGCAATGGATAATGGACCCCATGTATCAACATGAAGTAATTGAAATGGTTTAGAAGAGACAGATTTGCTAACAGAGAAAGGTAATTTCCTTTGTTTAGCATGATGACAGACGTCACAAGAACTTGAATCTATATTACAAGGAATGGAAGGAAAATTTTTATGTAAAATGGAAAGTCTACAGCTAGAAACATGACCAAGTCTGTAATGCCATAACTGTGATCGTGGAATATGTGAAGCAGTAGTATTAAAGGCAAAGGAAGTTGATGTTGGAAGTTGAGGATGGACTAATACATACAATTTCTCTTGCATCTCACTAAACCAATCATCTTCCAAGAATGAGGTGCCTAAATGAAACAAGAGGTATTTTGAAAGTGTAAGCTGCAATTCAACGTGGAAATAAGCTTGGTAACAAATATGAGATTAAAAGTGAAATTAGGAATGTAAAGCACATCAACTAAATAGAAATCAGAATTGAAAATTATAGTGCCAGAAAAATGAGAAACAACATGTGCACCATTGGGAAGTTTGATTCTTTTGTAAGTGGTGAAGGCTGACAAGGAAACAAAGATGTGATTTGTTGCACCTGTGTCTAAAATCCATGGTTTATTATCGGAGAAAGGCAATGAGTTAAAAGATATACCTGAATCTTGATTGATAATCAAACAATTATTAACCATAGCAAATTTCTTAATTGCAGGTACTGTTTGTTGTTGAACAGATGCAATAGAGACATGATTCATTGACGATTGAGGAGTAGAAGATTCCTGTATTAAGGACCAAAGCTTGTGATATTGCTCGGGAGTGAAACTCATAGAAGGACTATTTGATTGTGCTTCTGGTGTAAGAAGCAAAGGAGGAGAATAAATAGGTGAATAGATGTTTGATATAGGATCCATTGCTACAACATTTGTAGAAGGTGAATGAAACCTGTGTTGAAAACCTGGTGGAAAACCATGTTTCCTGTAGCAAGTATCGACAGTATGCCTGTGTTTGCCATAGTATGTGCAAATTTTAATTGAACCAGTTAACAAGCCCCTTCCTCCATTAGAATAATAGAAACCTCGACCTCCATTATTAAAATTCTGACCTCTCCCATATGATCCATTATAAGCAGAATTAGATTTCACGAAATCATAAGAATTATAGAGCCAGTATTGGGTTTCACAGATTTGTTCAAAAAGATTTTGGATTCTGCAGGTTGCGATAGCTGTCTCTCTTGTTGGATTACTAGGGAAAACACTTTGTTTAATGAGGGTAATGGATCCATAAGCATGATTTGTGACTTCATAGTGGCAAATTGCTCGTTCAATCCTTTCAAATATCTGATCACATAATCATCTTATAGATGATTTTTCACAATACTTACAGCACCACAAGAACAAAGCAAAACACAAGAGCAGATAGGCATAGGTCTGAAATTTAGTAACTCATCCCATAAAATTTTGAGCTTAGTGTAGAATTCAGTCACAGAGAGCTCACCTTGCCTAAAACTGTAAATTCTTCTTCTTCGAGATTTAAAATTCTTATGATATTTCCTTGAGAGAATCGATCTCTCTAATCATCCCATACATCACTGGCTTTATCAATCCAGAGAACGCTTTGACCAATTGAAGGTGATAAAGATCTTGTAAGCCAAGACAACACCATTGTATTTGCATCTATGCCAAGTTGAAAGCATTGGATCAGTAGCACTAGGTATAGGAAGAGTACCATTAATAAACTGAAGTTTATTCTTTGAAGATAAAGCCATAGTCGTAGCTCGAGCCCATGAGTGATAGTTCTCAACTGTAAGAACTGGTGAGACAAGAATCAGCGCTGGATTCTCATTAGGATGCAAAAAATAAGGATTTGAGGGATTCTACAAGTGATCTTGAGGATTCACCATGGATAATAGAAAGAGCTTTAAGAGCATCTGAAGAAGATGAAATCAGAAAAAAAAATAACCGCTTTTGGAAGCTAAGCTCTGACACCAAAACGCGAAAGCAATTTTGGTAAAAATAATATTTTATTCATTACTACTGTTTACATGAATAAAGGAATTGCTTTTATATACAAGAGATGAGCTGGAAATCAGTTATAAGATTCCAGCTAAGAAAAACTAAGTAAAATCTAATTTAACAATTCAAACAAATTTGAAGCTAGATTGTAATAGTTTAGAACTAAGGATAAATTAATCTTTTTTGTTGTTTGCATTTCTTTTCTTCTAATTTCTTTTGGTGACACAGCTGTTGCTGCTATTGTTTCTGTGTTACCTGTTGACAAACACTACACATCTAGGTATATATAATTAAACTACAATAATAATTATGATTAGAAGTGCACTATTGACATTTTATACTTGTTATATTTTAAATTATTATTATTTTAGATAGATTTCATATTTTATACAAGTCGTATTTTAATTAAAATACAATTATAATTGATTAATGGTATATTTGTTTGTATAAGAGAGCTATCCAGATGTCAGTTATGGTAGACTTTAAATACTGATTAATCTTCTTTTGGAATCAGTTTTACCACTTTATTGCTTAGTATACCAAAATTATGAGCAAAGTCCATACATCAGCAAAACCCAAAGGGCCACTTATTTAATGCCCGTTTGATTATGTAGTTGATAGCGTTAATGGCCAATAGCAGTTAACTGATTGCTATTCGTGTTTAATAAAATATTGGCTGTTAAAATATAAAATGATAATTAGGGATATATATATATAATTAAAAAATTTTAAATAATATTTTAAAAAATTATTTTTAAATAAATAGAAATAAAATTGGCATAAAATATATTAACTTAAAAAAATATTAATAATTATTTTTATGAGGTTCAATAATGTTTAAAATAATATAAATACGAATCAAATATCTGTTGATATGAAAAAATTCTAAAATATAATTGATGAAAACAACAGTTGATTAGAAATTTTTATCACTATCAATTACTAATTAAAAAACTTATTAGACATTTACAAGGTAGCTATTACATACGAAACAGCTATCAGCTGCATCAAACGTCATTTAATTCTTTATATATTTAAACCAGTAAATTGCTAGAATCCAAATAAATACTTGCATATACCTCTTGGTCTAAATCTTGGGAGCTATTTTTTGGACATCAGGTAACTTCTTCTTTTCCCAATCCTCCCCTCAAAATAATAAAATAATTGAAAAAAAAAATAGAAATTACAAGTTGAGTAAAATTAAAACACTAATCTCATTCAGTAAAACAACACAATTCTAACACGACAAGACAACTAGAATAGTGATAGCTCATTCTTATATTATACAAAAATGTATTTATAACAACACTTCTCAAATAATAATATTATGATTATGTTAGGATAGTCATGAAATTTCAATGCTTATAGAGTTCAACAATTTGGACATAATTATTATGTTGAAAAAAAAAATTTTTGAAATTTCAAATTTGGAATCAATGAGGTGTTTTAACATCATTATCTTATAAGAGAAAGGAAAAAATGCTTAGAATTAGGAAAAAGAAGATGAACCAAGCACAATGAAAGAAGAGTGCAATTTTGTCCAAATGAAATTATTTTTCTTTGGCATTAATAATAATAACTTCTCTGCAAATAACACCAACTAAATAAAATTAAATGTCCTAAAATATAAACTAGTAGTCATCCTTTGCAAGTCAACGAATAAAATGAACAACTAGTGTTTCTATTATGTACGGAAAATAGAAAAAAAAAAAAAAAAAAGAGAAGCCGCCAGCTCGGACTGTAGCAGGGTGGCTGGTGGTCCTCATTGCAATTATTTTAACGGTAATGTTTGATATACAAGCCCCATTTGTTTAAAATATTAAACGCCATTTTTACACGTGCGTTCATCAAAATTTTTTTTGTAAACTATCCCTATTAACCTATAAAACCAGGATGGACTAATTCATCAAAAAAATTTTTTAACTACCCCTGTTGATTTCTATTAACAGGGACGGACTAATTCGAATAGAGCCTTCAGTACAGTAAAAATTTTTTATCCCTCTTTATAAATATATTTAATTGGGATTGAATTCAAAAACTAGTTGTATATATTTAATTTACATAAAGGATTTGTAAATTATATTCATCAAATTAATTAACATAAATGTTTATTTTTAAAAAACTTATTCATCAATACCCTTCCCTTCGGGAACATCCAATAAAATTGAAATTATTCTTCAATACCCTTTTATAATATAATAGTGTTGTTGGATTTTTCTAGCTAGTGAAAAAAAGGCTAAAGATAACTAATTTCAATTTTTTTTTTTTTTTGGTTACAAGGGGAAAGGGCAACGCTCTAAAAATAAAAACTAATCACAAAGTCTAATGTGGGGACTCCCAGTAACATCATGGAGAAGCCATAAATCAAAACCAGGGAGAATTCTGAAATTTTAATATACTAACCATTCATCAAATTTTAAAAGTCCCAAAAAATAATTAATACGAATAAAAATATAAAAAAATAAATTATAGTTAAAATTTAACTAACTATTCTAGAATTATGTGAAAAAAAGGTGTTATAATTTTGGCATGAGAAAACTAAATTAATAAAAATAATAATTAGATTTAGCGGTTGATGTATTATTAGTTGAATCAAACAAGACTTTTATTTAAGAATAAAGGTCAATTTGATTATTGAATTTGTTTTAATATGATAAAAAAAAGTTAAATTTAACCTTATTTCAAAGTGAACTAAATCAATATTGCTAATTTATAATAACGTATATATTGCAAATGGTACACGAATGTTATTAACCCTATCATTTTAATTGTATGAGCGATAACTTCTACCTCCTATTCTTTCATTTGATTTAACTTCTACTCTTTTGCTCTTTTAATCTCTTAGTCATTTTTTCTAAATACGTGTCTATTTATCCTATAATAGATTTATTTTGATTTTTTTTATTGTTGTTGTCTCCATATTTGGAGGTTTTTGTCCCTTCTCTGTGAGGGTTTTGTCCATTTATTGTGATGGAATGCCAAATAAAAGTACAATGGCTAATACATAAATTTATCCTTGTATTTTGTCAATACATAAATTCATCATTGTATTTTATATAAAAATTTTATGATATTTTCAATTTTTATTTTGATTTATTGAACACTTTAATTTATAAAATTGTATTAATTAAATATTTCAATTTGTAAAAATTATTCTATTGTATATTCAAATTTTTAAAATTAGATCAATTAAATATTTATTAAATAGTTGAAAAATATAAAAATTATTATTTCAAAATTTATAAGAACCACATATTAAATGAATATCTTACACGTAAATATCAAAAAAATGTTCTTATTAGGATAGAGAGATACAAAATTAGCAAAATTCGTAACATTTTTTTATAAAGTATAGAGACATATTTTTGCATTAGACCAAAGTATAATATTTACTTTTATTTGACTAAAAACCTTTAATATTGATGTGTAAATATAGATATTCGATCAATGGAGTTTAATAATGCAATATATTCTTCCACTTTAATATTTGATATTATATATATACACATTTATTTGTTTATTAGATAAAATTTTCCCGATTTTAACTTAAATTATAAATCTAATTGATCTTTTAATTTTTGTTAATATTTTTTAAATCAAACCAAATCATTAATTTTTCAAAACCATAATAATTGTATATCAGTTTGTGGATAGCTTACGGTGGTTCATGAATACCCCTGCCTGCGTACTACGATATTAGTTATTTAAAATAATAAATAAAACTAAAAATAAATAAAAATAATAATAATAATAATAACAAAAATGGAAAAATAATAATAATAATACCATTGTCAAAGGAACTAAGGAAGTACGGAAGATATTTATTAATCTCCAGTTGAAAAATACAGAACATTTGAATACAGCTCGTTCTAATTCCGGGCATTAAAACAGTACAAGAAACAAAAGTCTTTCTAGGTGAGCTCAGCTCATGGAGTTTTGAATAGTCTGGTGGAGTCTATCTTCTACGGTTATCCATCTAAATAAGTTGTTTCTGTGAAGGGAAGAGATAGAGAAGAAGAAGAAGAAGAAGAAATGGGCTTGCATCTGAAGCCAAAACCTTCTTCCTTAGTGTTAGTTCGTTGCTTGTTGATGCTCTGCTTCTTTTATCTCTCACTTGACAGCTCCAATGCTCAAAATGCTACTACTGACCCAGCTGAAGGTACCCTTTCTTCTCGTGTTTTCAATTTTTAATTAGTAGAATTCTTGTAATAATCTTAATTTTGTGTAGTATTTTGCTTAAATAGACTATTTATGTAATTCTTTTCAAATGAAAGATTGAAATAGATTAGTTTGAAGGGTGGAAATAAATGGATTCTGAAGATGAATTGTTCTGTTGTGATGTTAAATTTCAATGATTCTCCGTTTTAATCTGTGATTCACAAAAGAAAAGAAAAAGTAAGTCTTGATTAGAAACCAGTTCATTTGCTTAAAATACTTGTCTTCTGTATTGTAAAATTCAAAAATAATCTTTATATTAAATTGATGATGTACCGCAACAAATTCTTCCTTGAATCTGAGAAAGGTCGTTTGAAATTTTATTCTCAAAAGCCGGTAAAATTTTCAAGTCATATTTGGAGATATTAGTTTTGAAGATAAAAAACTGAGAGAGAGAGAGAGAGAGAGAGTGAAAACAGTAGTGGTTGCCTGGTTGGTGAGATAGGACAAAGGGTTAGAGGTGGCTGGGTGATTGAACTGGGACCAGTGGCTCCATGAATTGTTCAGACAGGAACTGAGACCAGAACCAGACCCTAAGGGCTGGTTCCGGCTTGTAGTCTCAACAAGGGCTGGTTCCTGCACCAATTTTGTTTGGCCTTTTTTTCCCCATTTTGGGACCGGAACTGGTTTCAACCAGAAAGAGTTGAATCCGGTTTTGATCCGAAAGACTTTGGGAAAGGACCAGAACCTGAATCAATTCCCTGGTTTTTGTCTGATTGGGTATCCGCCTTTCCCAATCCGATTTTGGCACGGTTTTAGTCTGAAGTATACTGGTTGGCAGGCCTACTAAGAGCATATAGACTTGCAAAGTTATGAAGGGATTTTGTTTTAGTAAATTGATGAATATTAATTAGGCAAATTGTGATTGAGAAAATAACTTTAGGTTTGTTTATAGAGTTATGCTCATGGATTTTTCCTACCCTTAAAATGTTACTATTTGTGGGTTCTCTTTTAGCCTTTTGGGGCTCTAGTTGAGAGGCTTTAATTTTTTAGCTTTTCTTCTGCTCCTTAAGGAATCTTGTTTTATCACAGCAGCTATTCTCTTGTAGTGCTAATTCCCTTGTTAATTAACTTTACATTGTGATTTTGTATGTGTGATGAGACAGTGGAGGCACTGAACTCGATATTCAAACAATGGGATATCGAATCAGTGCCATTGTGGAATATAAGTGGAGAGCCTTGTAGTGGATCTGCTATCGATGAGTCTGAGTTTGAAGCTCCTGATAACAATCCTGCTATCAAATGTGATTGTGGCTACAACAATAGTACTACTTGCCACATCACCAGATTGTATGTCTCTCTTTCTCTCTCCTTTTGTAATATAAATACTGAACTTCTGGTCCAATTGCATACATTTTGAAATATACCATCCACTCTTCATTTTGGTAATTTGACCTTTCAGAAACTTTCTGAAATAACTCAAACATCAAATCAAGAAAAATCACTAGAGAGAGAGAGAGAGAGAGAGTCTATTTAATTATAATTTCATATTTAACTGTTAACTTCTGTTTATTCTAGAAAAATTTTATTAAGATATCATTTATAAGAAAATTTCTTTATTTGTAGACCGCTAATAAAGTCAGCTAAATCAAAGATTATTTGACAGCACAAACTTGAGCCAGAATTACTGGCCAACCTGGTTGAGCATCTTGTTTTTGGCCTACCGCTAGCTAGCAATTCCACCAAATGCTGACCTGTGAGCCAAAAGTAGGGCCACCTCTTCATAAAATTAGTGAAATTTAATATCCTATTGTTTTTATGTTTAGAAAAATAGATTAATAGGATATATTTTTTCTAGATTACAGAGAAAACTAGTATTTTTTTATTTTTGAAATTATTTTAATAAAATTTCATGCTCATAAAAAAGAAAGGAAGCTATGCATAGGCATATATCCAATTAGCATTTTGCTCTACCATGTTTAATTGAACACTAATGGTTGTTGATGACAACAAAAAATTTTTAATTCATGTTTAAGTATATATATAGAAAAAAAAGTATTTATTGGCCCATTTATTTTTTATCTATCATAAAGATTATTATTTTACAATGTACACTTAAGGTTAGGAAATGATTTACAACTGTTGTTTTTAGTATAGCAACAAAATAACATAAAATAAATATGAATAATATCTGTTATGAGTAAGTTATTTCTGTGAACCAAATAGTTTTAGCACATAAAACTAGTGATGATCGCAAAACTTCGTATTTTACAATAATCATAATCATAAATAGTGAGGAGCCAAGAATTGTGTTTAGTTGAGACAATGTGGCCCTAACATTTATTTTTCGTTTAAAAACATATTTTTCCCCTTAATTCAAGGATAAGATGTGGAAAAAAAATAATAAGAATTTTAACATTCATGACTTTTGCTTTATGGGATAGACACTTGACTGTTGTCTTACTAATTCAGTTGCTAATTGGTTTTTAAATTATAAAATGCGTTTTCTTTTCTCTATTTGATGTTTGTTTCCTAAGTTTCCTTAATAGCTACATATTTAACAAATTAGTTCCTTAATAATCCTACATAATCTTATAGTTTTTTGCTTTTAATTTTCTCTTTCTTTCAATTATAAAAATAGATGTAAATTTCAAGGTGACTTTTTTTTCCATTTATGATTTTAAGACCTTATTATATGATTAAGGAGGTTAAATGAAGTGAAAAAAAATTGTTTCATATTTAGATGATAAAACTTTCATGATAAATCATATTTGAAGGAGGCAATGATCAAATATAGGTGGAGAGCAATTACTTATGCTTCATATATTTTATTAAAGATCCTAGAATAATTTACAAGTTAAACTCTCAAAAGAAATCAAACTTCACTTAAAAGTGAATACCAAAGTTGAAAACTAAAAACCAAGTAAAACAAAGGGTATACTACAAATTTGGTGGGACACGTTATAAATTTCAATGAAAAAACAATCTAAAATACAAATAAATCTTTAATGCTTTATTTGGATGGATGCGGGAAGGTTTATTAAGGTAATGTAAGTTACAACAAGGTCAGTTTTGATATGGTAATGAGTTTGTTCGGTAAAATTAGTTGTTTTGTTAACTATTAGTTGTTTTAGTAACGTTTAGTTGTTAATTGTTTGAGTAGTTTTTCAAAAATGCTCAAAGCTAAACGTTGCATAGATTGACTTTTTATACAATGCTACTCTAATCTCTAAAATCTAGTTCAAATGCTATATTACTGACGACAACCAATTTAAGTTATTGGTGTTTGTTATGCTTGGAAGAAAGGTAAGATAAATGGAGTTTGGTAAAATTTATTATTTTAGATATATAAATTTGTTAGAACTATTTTTTTTTATAAAACATTAATTTACAAAATATTACATTAGTTCTTCCTAAATTAAATTTTCAAGGAAATTAAATAAAAACTTTTACTAAGAAAAAAAAATATAAGTAGGGGTTGTTTTTAATAGGTATTCATGGATGATATGGGAAACTAAAAGTTTTAATCTCCCTTAACTCCAATTGGTGGGTTGAAATTTTTTTTTTTTTTTTTGGGGGGTGGGGGTTGGTGTTTGACCCCCAAATAATCTTTAAAAAAAGCTTTCCATTCCTTCAAACCCTTTTCCTAAAAACTCAATAACTTAAGCTTACTTTTCTTTACCCTCCAAAACCCCCAACAACACTCCATCTAAACAAAGCATAAGAGTTCTTAAATATTTGATTGTTACTAACCTTGCTCACGAAATTGTGATGTTCCTAAGTTTATTTGAAATTATGTTAAAGTGCATTACTCAAGCCAAACTTAATGGGTTTTATCTAGTTAGTTTTCAATTGGTGTTGAATCTCATTTGATTTTTGGCCAACTATCTTCATCCTTATTATTTTCTGGTTTAATAGCTTAGTACATGTAAGCAATGAATGTCATTAATTAAATTGAAATATTATTGGAAGTCTAATTTAAGTATTTTATGTATAATTGATTAGTTGCTTATTCTTAGTGTATTAGACATCAAATAAAATTCTAACTGATCCCCTATTTTAATATCTTTTTATTATTCATTTGAAAGAGAAAAATATTTTCTTTGTTAATTCTTGTTTAATTAATTTGCAGGAGGGTGTATAATTTGAACAAACGAGGGGTGATTCCGGAAACACTTCTAGTTTTGAAACATCTAATTTTTCTGTAAGGATTCTTTCTGCATTTCATTTTTGTTCCGCTTGTGGTACTATTCGTTAGCAAGAAGTGAAATTGGCAAGTTCAACTTTTTGGTGGAAATATATAAAATCTTCATGTTTAGTTGCAAGGAAGTATAAAGTCTTTGATGAAATTACTAAAATATTTTCAAGATTCTTTCCTAAAATAATATTTATATTAGTAAGGTAGGGACATTATTTTTAAGTTTGAATATGCAGATATTATTGTACTTTCGAATATACTTTCTAATTTAGTAAATGAACAAACAAAAAGTCATTGCTTTTACTAAAAAGCAATTTGTGAACAAAAAGAAATCAGTTCTGGGCAGGATGTAACTTCATAAGAAATGGACATATTTGAATGGAATGGGACTTATCTTTTTCTTATTAAGAAGGGTTGTTTTGGATTGGGGTTATTTCAAATCTTAACTCTTAAATTGTGAGTTCACTGTTGGGGTAACCAAACTTCGGTTACTTGGATTGGAAAATACTTGCCTACTCCTAGTGTATGGACCTACTTGTATACCGAATCAATAGTTAATTGCCATTTAAAAAAATTGATCACACTCTTTATTGTTATTTTGCCACCCTCACCCCCTTCTCCCTTTCTCTTTTTTGCACAAGGGAACTCACTTTCAGTAAAATTGAGTGATATGGCTGCATATTGCACTATCCATCTAAGCTTAAGAGTTATACACACACACAAACAAACGCATAATTTTTTTTTTTTGAATCAATTTGGCAGGAAAATTGACAGAAATTACTTCACGGGTCCCTTGCCTGCATTTATTGGAAATTTAACATCATTAAAGACTCTGTAAGTATAGAAGCTCTTACAAGGACATTAGCTGATCAACATTTTAAAGTTTGACATATATATATATATATATATATCATATAAATAGGTTTCTCATTCTACATTAATTAACTTTGTCACTTTTTCTAACTTTTCTTATACATTGCTTAAACTAAATGTGATTTCTCAATAAGGTAAATAGTAATGAATTGAAATATATTATCTCTGTTCTATAATACTTGTCACATTTGGAATTTCACGTCTTTTAAGAAAATCATTAAATTTATATAAGTTATAATAAATTATTGAGTAAATTGACCATATTATCCTTAATTTAATACTAATTCTCTAAGAAAATCATTTAATTACCATAATAATTATTGGTCATAGGCTCATGTACAAAACGTAAATATGAAAAAAAATATTTATTATTCATTGAAATCACAAATGTGACAAGTATTATAGAATGAAGATAGAATATATTTTCTCCTTTTTCTTCTATAAATAATATATTTAATGTTGGGTTGATGGATACAACCCATATTTGAATTTGGTATAAAGAGGATACAATACTACCACAATTTCTATGACTGATGCTGGTAAGGAGGATGTAATAGTTGTTTTAGTTGAGTGAAAGAGAGAAGAAGAAGTTTTGAAACAAGCAATTGGCTTGATGAATTTTCATATACAGTTTAGGGTATATATAATACACAGAAAATAGTTCAAAAAAGGAAAATAATATCCTAATATCTCATAATAATCTCCTAGTATCCTTCTAATGTATGCACAATCTACTCCAATAATTACAATATTCTAACACTCCCCCTCAAGTTGGAGTGTACATGTCATATGTTTTTAGCTTGTTATAAATGTATTCAATATGAGGACCTCTAAGAGATTTTGTAAAGATATCTGCTAATTGATCGTTTGAACTAACAAAAGAGGTAGAAATACATCCTGATTCAATTTTCTGTCTGATGAAGTGACAATCTATCTCTATATGTTTTGTCCTTTCGTGAAACACTGTATTAGAGGCAATGTGAAGTGCTGCTTGATTATCACAGATTAACTTCATCTTTTTAATTTCTCCATATTTCAATTCTTGAAGAAGTTGTTTTAGTCAAATAAGTTTACATGTAGCTAGTGCCATGGCTGGGTATTCTGATTCTGCACTTGATTTAGCTACAACAGTTTGCTTTTTACTTGTCCAAGATATCAAATTTCCTCCAATCAGAACATAATATCCTGAAGTAGACCGCCGATCAGAGGGAGAACCTGCTCAGTCTGCATCAGAATATCCAACAATATGTGAGTGACCCCCTATCTTCATACAATAAGCCTGGCCATGAGTTCCCTTAATATATCTCAGAATACGAATCACTGCATCCAAATGGCTATCACATGGAGATTGAAGAAATTGGCTAACCACGCTTACTGCAAAAGATATGTCAGGTTGTGTGATTGTAAGATAGTTTAGCTTATTAACCAATTTGCGATATCTACAAGATCTTCTAATAACTCCCCACTGTCCAGAAATAAGTCTAACATTTGGGTCCATGGGAGTATCCACATATTTACAATTTAACATGCCAGTTTCTTGTAGCATATCCAGTGCATATTTCCTTTGGGAGATGCAGATACCTGTTTTAGATTGAGCTACTTCGATGTCCAAGAAATACTTAAGATTTTCTAAATCTTTAGTCTGAAAGTGGCTAAACAAATGCTGTTTTAGCTGAGAAATCCCTTGATGACCATTACCTGTTATCACTATGTCATCAACATAGACCACTAGGTAGATACACTTGCTATGATCTCCATCTCCATGTCTATAAAATACTGAATGATCAGCTTCACTCCAGTTTATCCCAAATTGTTTCACAACAGCACTGAATCTTCCAAACCATGCCCTAGGAGATTGTTTTAAACCATACAGAGATCGATATAAACTACACACTAAGCCAGACTCCCCCTGAGCAATAAAACCATGTGGTTGCTCCATATAAACTTTCTCAGCCAACTCCCCATGTAAAAAGGCGTTCTTGATGTCAAGCTGATGAAGAGACCAGTGATTTATAGCTGCTAGAGATATGAGAAGACAGACATATGTAATCTTAGCCACAGGAGAAAAGGTGTCATTATAATCAAGGTCATAGATCTGAGTGTATCCCTTAGCAACAAGACGAGCTTTAAGACGATCAATTTTGCCATTTGGACCAACCTTGACAGTATAAACCCAGCGACAACCAACAGTACTTTTGCCAGTAGGTAATGGAACAAGATCCCAAGTTCCATTGGAATGAAGTGCAATCATCTCTTCCACCATAGCCTGACTCCACCCTAGATGTGATAATCCTTCACTCACAGTCTTAGGTATAGAGACATTAGACAAGGAGGAAACAAAAGCATATTATGAAGGAGATAAACGATGATAGCTCAAAAAATTATAAATGGGGTGTGGATTCCGTGTGGAATGAATACCTTTATGGAGGGCAATGGGAAATGGAGCTTCCTCTGCTAATGGCATGACCGGTGTAGGAGGTGATATCGGTATAGGAGATGAGTTACCGAGTAATGTACCTGCATCATGAAGAGAATTAGTAGGAGGGTCAATCTGCGAAGGTCGACGTGAATAGACTTGGAGAGGGCGAGTAGTGGTTGGACCAGGAAGAGGAAGAGTAGGGACAGGAAGAGTTGCAGAAGTAGGATCCTCATTGACCGTGTATTGTGAAAAATACGGAGAAGTCTCAAAAAATGTCACATCAGCAGCGACAGAGTATTTATGAGTGACCAGATCATAGCATCTGTATCTGTTTTGGAGACGAGAATACCCTAGGAAGATACACTTGACTGATTTTGATTAAAGTTTGTCTTTTCTTAGAGTATGATCATAAACAAAACAGGTACAACCAAAAAGTCGGAGAGGAAGACTATGAGAATTCTGATTTGGAAAAATAATAGAGCGATGACTTTGATTATTTACAATAGAAGAAGGCATGCGATTAATGAGGAAACAGGCAGTAAGAGTGGCATCCCCCCAAAAACGTAATGGCACATTATTACTAATAAGTAAGGTACGAGCTGTTTCAATGAGGTGCCTATTCTTTCTTTCAGCAACTCCATTCTGCTAAGGAGTATGAGCACAAGAAGATTGATGCATTATTCCCTGAGAAGACATAAATTGATTAAAAGGGTGAGAAAAATACTCTCTGGCATTATCACTACGTAATATTTTAATGAAAAGTCCAAATTGATTACGAATTTCAGCACAGAAAGTTTGAAAAATAGAAAATAATTCTGAACGATTTTTCATAAGAAGCAACCAAGTACATCGAGAATAGTCATCAATAAAAGTGACAAAGTAATTAAAACCCAACGTGGAACTAACACGACTAGGACCCCATACATCTGAATGGACAACGTCAAACATAGCCGCAGCCCTATTATTGACACGCTTGGGAAAAGAGACACGAGTTTGTTTCCCAAGTTGACACGACTCACACTCAAGAGAAGATAATGTAGAAAGACTGGGAACTAATTGTTTAAGCTTGATGAGACTGTGATGTCCGAAATAACGATGACGGAGGTGAGCGGAAGCAGTGGAAGTAAGTGCGACTGTGGTTTTAGGTGAGGAAAGATAGTACAATCCTTGTGACTCATATCCTACTCCAATCATCTTCCTTGTATGTCAATCCTGCACAAAAACATAGTCAGCTATAAAGGATACAATACAATTAAGCTGTTTGGTTAATTTGCTAATAGAGATCAAATTATATGGACATTCAGGAGTAAATAGTACTGAGGTTAGAGTAACTGAGGGAAGAGGTTGTGCTTCTCCAATTCCTTTAATTACAGTTTGAGAACCATTGGTTAAAGTGATAGTAGATGTGTTTGAAGGAACAAAGAGAGTATAGAATAGAGTTTCATTATCAGAGATG